>ML291831.1:48251-89588 GCA_005239495.1 Nicotiana undulata
GGGGGTGGAGCATACTCTCTCGTCAAATCAGGTCCTTCCTTCTCATCCTCCTCATCACCATCCTCACGCGGAAAGGGTGTCTCGTCTCCGGATTCATCGGCATTGTTGTCTAATCACCGTTCTCTTCAT
Source organism: Nicotiana undulata (assembly GCA_005239495.1). NCBI lineage: Eukaryota > Viridiplantae > Streptophyta > Magnoliopsida > Solanales > Solanaceae > Nicotiana > Nicotiana undulata. Next base: position 48,381 of record ML291831.1, read on the forward strand.
CACTCTGTGCATCTTCCAGATCCCGACTTAATACGTCGTCTTCACACAATTGAGTGAGTATATGTGGTTCGACTTGCTCGTTTTTACTGCACAACCAACAAAATAATAAGCTACTGAAATTAATAAATACTTTCCATATAGCTATATCACTTCACTTATAAGTCATAATGTGATGAAAATCCATGATCGACATTTTCATATTTGTGATGACCCCCGGATGGACCACCATGATCCAACACACCAAAACTATGCTTGGGTTCATAACTTGTAAAATTCATATCCAGCTGGTACCCCCTGTTAAATATATGAGCGTTAATACAAATTAAATACAACAAAAATATACATCGTAACACAAAGGAAAATTGAAGTTTACCACTCGTCTTGTGAATTATGTAAAGCAGGAGAGAAATTATTTTCTCGCTCCTCATTCGCCGGCGGTGATAAGTTTAAATCAAGGAAAACTCTTTCATCTGGAACGTCTTCGACCTTGCGTACGTATCCAACATTTTGATTACAAGAAATTTCCGGCATTCATCCGTAGCCATCAAAAAATCCCTCAAAGTTTCATCATCATCGATGTTAAACTTTGAGTAAAAAGTAACCTCTTGCGGAGTGACGGAATACAGATATCTTCCGGTTACTTTAAGTATCACTGAACGTTTCCTCACACTCATTTCTTTGCATAACAACGATATCAATTTATCGTATTCTATTGTAAGTGACAATTTAACATGACACTGTGGAGATAAACTATACCTCACAGAGTTATTCTCCATCACAACCTCACCCCCCCCAATATAATGAAACTCTTATTCTACGCTCTTCAGACATAATGAAAAAATGNAATATTTTTTGAATGAATTTTCCTAAAATCCTAACCCCTTTATATAGGAAATGGCTAGCCCGGGGGGCTGAATTTTTTTATGTATAGCGCCCTTTTAATGTGCGCTATATACATTTGAATTATTGTTATGTCAGTCAACTTATTGGTGGGACCGTTAACTGGTATAGCGCGCAAATTATATACGATATACAAGTATAGCGTTTTAATTCCATGCGCTATACCTGGCCATCAAATCATCCAGGTATAGCGCACAGAATTCCGGCGCTAAACATATATAGCGCAGTAAATCCATGCGCTATACCTTAACGACAAAAGTTACCGTTAAGGTAAAGCGCATGGAATCTAAGCGTTATATATAGATAGGTAACTTTTTTTTTTTACACTTATTAATGTTACTTTTGTCCAAAAAGATAACATTTTGATTCCGGACTCCTACTATTTATTGCTGGAGGGGCCAATTTAGGACGTACGTGCTCAATGGTTTTGCGGCCCGAATTATGCTATAAGATCACGCTCATAATGAACATTCTAACCCTACATTCTGGATTCACTTGTAGCTCTACCCTGGTCTTATCCTACGCCAAATTGCCTATGCATTGCCCTCCCATATCCGCAAGCAGCAGGGAAGAGAGCCTATAGGACTCAGGCATCAACTATTTAGGGTGGGACGACAGTTTCAGGGTAATAAGACTTTGCTTACTAATACAGAAAGAAGATTTGACTACATTTATAGGATGCTTTCCTTTTAAAAAAAACATAAAAAACAAATATCTTATCTTTGATAAAAAAGAAAAATAAAACCATGACTGTTAATCTACATATTTGATACTACCCTCCCTAACCCCAACCCCCCCCCAAAAAAAATATCTGTAGAGATTATAACCATAGGTACTTCCAGCGTAATTGATCAATTTTTCTGATCGAAGCAGTTTTAGAAGTTCCCAGAGTTCAGAAGTTACCTGGAACACCTCGAAATCACCACCAAAAAAAAAATGTTTTTGGTATCGAATATCAATGCAGACATCAACACTAGGAACTTCTAAAAAAGACCCTATATCTCCAATGACTAACAAGCTTGATGTATCACTTTGCAATGCAGTGCAAAAAAAGAACGCTATAATCTCAGATTCATGATCAAAACCAAGATACGCCAAGAGAGTGACTCATTGCTGCACTTGATCTGGAACAGAACGCCTCCAGATACCGGCCAAGGCACTGCCAAATATTGAGTGACAAACACTAGAAACCGCACATGGTACTGCAGTAAGCGGATTACCAAAGTGCTGAGTGGCTAGAACTACTCCAAGAACCGAGTTCTGCAACAAATAAAGTACAATTTTATGACAATACAGCGCCTTATTAAAAGGCATGGTTTAAATCTATCTAATTATTTAAGTGTCATCTTTCCCCTGATTGTTTTTAGGTGCCATTTTGTAATACGTTTACAAATATTTTTTTCAGTCATATACTGAGGGCTGGAAGTGGCAATTCTTTTTCGATAAAATGGGGTGAGAGAGAGCTCTTCCCAGAGTCTATATCTGAAATCATTAGTTACCTGCATGCCGACTTCAATAGATATTGTCCTTGAGGATGAGACATCAACTCCAAGCATCCTTGAGAGTACGTAGCCAAAGAAGAAACCAGATGCATGAAGAAGAGCAGCAGCTAAGACAACCTGTTGACCTGACATGAGGATTGCAGAAGAACTCTGCGCAATTGCATTTCCACAAAGAACTGCAACAGTTGCTACAGCAATAGGAGGCATCAATGGAGACACAATTTTGACAACGCTTTTGAAATACTGATTCAGAAATGCACCAGCTAAGACAGGAAGAAGAACCACCTGCGCGTTTTGGCAGGATTTATAATTTATTCTGACAAATTACAGTATTACGATAATGATAAGCCAATGACCAAATTAGGAAATGGACCTGTAAAGTGGACATGAAAAGTCCAGCTGCATCTACTGCAACAAATTGCCCTGCAAGTTTTTCTGTTAGGAAAGGGGTCATCACCTGCACGTGTAACCAGAAAGGTCAATTAACTTAAGGGAGCTATCACACCATCAGATAGGATTAGAGTATCTTCAACGATATTAAGAAAGTGTGAGAGCTTTTTCCCACACTGTTCAAGAATATGAGTGTACTAATAAAGAATGGCCTACCAGTCTTATAAACAAAAGTGCTCTGGTTGCCTATTAATTGGCGAGATGATATAATCATTTGTTTATTACATATGAATATAAAGATTGCCATTTGGGTCCTTTTGGAGCAGTTACAGACACGGATTTGCTTACCAATAATTTTGCTGTTATAGTTAAACACGGTAAATCTAATAAAACTATGCATGAAGAAAACAATCTAAGAAACTAAATCTTCTATTACGCTCTCTAATTCTGCACCTTGATTGTTGTTCAGAGACATGTTATTTGGACCTGTTTGCACAACAACTCTGGTGGTAGGTATTAATTTAATTCTTTAGAAAAGAAATGAATGTAATTAGTGCTGAAGCCTTCACTTAAATCTGCATATTTTTCCCATCTGAATTTCAAAAACATCCTGTCTATATCTGATGTCGATCCTGACAGTCCATCTTTGTCTTTGACGATGGCAACAATTGACTGCTCTGACAATCTTATTGAGCTTGTATTGCTCATAGGACAAAATGGACCAACTCCTCGAAATGCCTTTTTGCTTTAGGAAATCAGGAGAATTCAAATTCAAAGTAACTTGAAAAAGAAGCTCCCCCTTGTTGATTATTCTGTCAGTAATGTATTTCTTTTGTCGGCCAAATGTTTTCTTCACAAGACTTTAGAGCTTACCTTAAGTTACACATTTTAGAACTATCTCATGAATTGTTTTAGGTCACTTATCCTTGGGATGCATAAAACACACGACAAATGCATAAGGCCAGATATAGACGTCTTATATGCATATTCAGCAACCAAACAAAACTACTAACCACAGCAGATAGGGTACTTGCAGCAGTCATCAAAACTGAAAGCGCCACATTGCCGCTGCAGTTAAATGAAGTATCAACACCTAGGAGGTATTATAATGGAAAAAACAGCAAAACAATAGTAATATGAATAACAATGATACAAAAGAACTTTCCACAAGTACCTACCGTGCAATGTAAGTGACAATGTTACTTGCCGTCCCTGCAGAAAAATGCATGAGATGCTTAGTAAATGTCTATAAGTAAAAGGTTTGAAAAGGAGTCTAACTAAGCATACCTCCAGGACAGCAGCCAACCAATATCAAGCCTGCTGCATAATGGGATGGCAAATTTAACAGCTTACTAACAAAATATCCTGATAAAGGCATCACCTACACCAGAAAACAACCTGCTAACGTGTCCATGCCAAAGAAATTAAGCAGGAAACAGATTTCTTTAGTAGTTTGTGGGATAAACTGCAAATCCTACGCAGGTCATCACAAGAAATGGACAACAAAATGACTAATGAATGACAAGGTAAACAGATACGCGGAACACGTTCACTTAATATAGAAAGTGCTTTATGAGAGACATCACAAGGAGTGCAATTTCTTGAACAAAAGAGAAGATAGAACAAACTATTAGTTTAACAAGGAAAAAAAGAAGTCCAGGGAAGCGTATATTTGAGTTGCAATCTAAGAGCTAACATTCAAGAGGAAAACATGCGTAATTAGAAGCAGACAAATCTGGATAAAATCAAGAATTGGAACACAAAACCAAAATAATATCAGTTTGGACCATGAAGGGGAGGAATCTCTATATACATCTTAACCCTAACTAAGAGTTCTGTCTTTAAATGGAGAAATGCATTTGATGGCAAAGTGCTACAATTCATTTCGAATTTGCATATGGTTTTTGGAAATGTATTTACAAGTTGTCGGCATACTTCATCCATATCATCTTGCTTATGAAGCAGCAAGGAGTTGGATGGTGTCAAACTTAAGTACTAGTCAGAGAACAAACAAACGACTAATTTCTAAATTAGAGAAAAAGAAGTTGCCCCTAGGGCTTTGGTTCAATGCCAAAGGTAGTACAAAAAGAAATACGGGGTAGGTGCATGTCATTGGACCACAAGTAACCGTAGCATGGGGGGTCTATGAGTTCAAATCCACCGCGCATCAAAGTTGAAAACAACGGATTTATTGGTTATCAATAAAATTACAGAATAAATGTTGCTCCTTCTTCTGCCACAAATGTAGACTAAAATGGACAAAGCTTCATACATCAAAACAATGCACTGGAAATGAGTCATCCACATTCCACTGTTCAGTTTAAACAGTATTCATGAAAAGGAAATTTTTCTGTCGGGGTTACGTGAATTCTACATTTACTTTAGTTACCAATTGCCAGTCCTTGGTCATTAAAATTGAGATTCATGTCAATTCAGATTAATATTTAGGTATAAATGTTACCTCTATTAGTTTGGCTGGATTATTTCTAGCTGCATACTTACAACAGCGGTAATAATTTGGACATCAACTTACTTCTTCATTAACATTTCACAAGTAACACTAAAAGGAGTAATAAATATTGTAAGGACAAAAAGTTAATAAAATACCGAGTACTGAAGGATGAAACCGCAGAATAACTGTTTAGGCATAGCTAAAGCAGCACGAAGGTCATCAAAAGTAAGAGTCATTCCCATGCCAAGCATCGTAAGTGTAATACCCGTCACGGTCCATTGGGGTTTGACCCAATTGAAGGAGTTGGGTTTGAACAGCCCAATTAAGCAACCCAAAGCTACCCATAAAGGAAACAACACAGAAATGGCCTCCCCAACAGTTTGGATCCAATCCCCGAAGCTTTTCTTGCTGTTATTATCATCTGAAGTAATGGCATTTGTCGAATTTGCACACAGAAGGGCCCCACTTATTGACCTGGATGTTTGTGAAATGGGTTTGGGCTTTTGATTCAAAACAAGAATTGGTGAATGGGAATTTGAGTAATGAAGTGATTTAGGGGATGGTGAAAAGGGCAAAGGGAAATTTCTAGAGGTGAGATATTGATTGTTGTGTATTAATCTTGTGTGACTCAGGTAACAGGTTTTTGCAGTATTTGGTGCTGATAGAAACGCCTGCATCTTTCCCCCCAGTTCAGTGGCTGTTCACCACTCCGACAAGTCAACGAAGCAACTTTTCTGCTAGTCACCCATCGTTCCATCATTATATAAAACCATTCACGAAACTCTTTAGGAAATGTCTTTTGTTTTTTTATCCTTTCCAAATAATTTTCACACTAATTTCTAATATCAACAATAATAACAACAACAAACTAGGCCCGAGGAATATAGTGTATATGCAAACCGTGTTTGTTTTTGATAGAACCTGAGATCAATGAATAGTAAAGATAAAGTAACCAAGTAGCAACAATGTAACATGGGAACGAGCGCGAATGGCACAACATGTAATAATAAAGAAACATAAATAGAAATTTACAAAAATAGTCCTAGTACTACCGGTCAGCCTAAGAGGACCACACTACTGTCTTTCAACCTACAATCCTAATCTTCGACCTCCACACTGTCCTATCATCGGTCATATCCTCGGTATGCTGAACCAATGACATGTCCTCCCTAATTACCTCTCCCCAATACTTCTTAGGCCTGTCCCATCCCTTCTTCACCTAAGATTACAATATCAATTAAAATTTAAAATTTCATATTTGTTTTTATAAGAATTCTTAATATTTAGAAATTTAAAATTGTATATGTTTAACCTAAAAATGATTTTCAAGGTCAAAGTAATAAATTTTATATGACGGACAACAAGCAATTGATTCGATACGAAAGATATAAATATTTGTTAACACGGCGTGATAGAGAAGTGAAAAATAAATTCAAGGACCGATTATATAATAAAAATAAAGAGATGAAAAATAATTATTATTGAATGATCCTTGATAGGATGATGAGTCGAACAGAGCTTTAAGAGACGAATTACGACTAACTTGGGAGCAAGATGATATGAATTACAATGTATAAAATTGTAGAGAAGAAAATCAGATGACCACAATGGTGATAAAATGTGTCTGTTTACAGGGCTAAATCTAAGTAACCATACTCCTTGAATTATGGGTTTACTCACTCCATCTGTTACTTTTGGAAGACTTGTAACAGCTGAGTGAATGCTGGAATTCTGTAACCGACGAGTGTGTCTCATGCATATTGAGTCAATCTCGTAATTAATTGCCCTGTTCTGACTGTTACAACCTTTTGTTGCATTTATTGTGCGTTACATAGTTATTTTGTAACTGATGGCATATGGTGGTAAATCCCATGTAATTCGGGATTAATTGATTCTTTCCTCATTTGTAATTATGAACTATTCTCTCGTACCTGATTTGGAGCTATTTTATGATGGTTAGTTTTGAGATTAACATGCACTGTACGAGTATGTTCGGCCCTGAAGGTGTTTCACGTGTCATCTTTACATGTCATCATTCACATTTCTCATAACTTTACTGACAAGTGTCATCATTTAATAGATCCACGGGGTGAGTCTATTTTTCACTAATACAAATAGTCCCCCCCCTCCCCCCCCCCACTTTTTGATTAGTCACTGTGATGCGACCGGAAAGTGAAAGATTTTATCTTTTCCACCCTCGACTTTGCCTCATTAAAACCTTGCTGGAAAAATTCAATAGGAACAAAAATCGGGCGAAGTAAAAAAGAGTGCAAAACTTAGAGATTCATATGACAACTCCACCACTTGTGTTCCTTTCGTCAATAATCGGTTGGTGATGAAAAAGTACTATTATCACAGAAAGCTTAATATGGAATTTTAGTGTTCATCCGGAACTTTTAATCTTTGAGTTTTGACTCTTGGGTTTTTAGTTGTAGCCGAAACTTTTATAACCTCACAACCTTAGAGACCGGGGGTATTAAGAACCAGGAATTTTTTATTTTTGATTTTTGATTTTGACAATGTCCAGAAATTTGATACATCTGGTTAACTTAACGATCGGGAAACAAAGCATCTAACAGTTAGCCATTTGATTGGATGATTTTAGAAGACGGGTACTATGGGTACTAATCTGGAGAGTGTCCTTGCACGTCTTCCAAAGAAAAGATTTGAAAAGGGGAGGAAAGAGTTTTTCGAGGATAGCCAGAGTAATCCCCGAACCAATTCCTAGCCTACTCAGTTTCGTCTCCAAGCTAGATTATATTTTCATTATTATGGCGGATGATAGAGAGAGTTTTCTGATTTGAGGAAGATATAAGTACTGCAAATTTAAGTGTTGTAACATGTTTGTCTAGATATCATTTGGTACTTTAGGAAATATATCCGAGTACTAATTTTTTTTTTTATTACTCTAAGAATTTATCTGAGTGCTCATATTTAGTCTTATAGACTTGAAATATATATATTTGGATGCATCATTTCTTGTGAGAAGTCTTAAAGTTGTGCCTTTGAGTGTATAACTTTTAAATAAAAGAGGGCCTTTTTATATATAATAAATGCTATGAAGAGGACGTCTCCTTTTCACTTAGGCATAAAATTGGATCGATTGATCCTAGTAGACTTTTAGTTTGAGGGAATATTAATCCCGATAAAACTTATGGGGGTATTTACCCCATTAAGATTTACAGGAGTACTGATCCCGGTAAGACATTGAGTCCGAGGGAATATTGATTCTGAATAAATGTATATCTTAGTAGATTTCTCCCGAAGAGACATTTAATCTGATTGGATGTTGAATCCAAATTGGAGTATATGAACATTGACAAGCGCAAAACACACACTTAAATATGATTGCTAGTCGAATATAGTATAATATAATATCGTATCCATAGGGATCAGAGTTAAACAGTATTTTCATTGTTTTTATTGATTGCACCAGAATCAGCTATCATTAATCGGAAGAGCGTTTCACATCCAATCTCAGGTTTACTTTCTGTGATAATTTCACTTTCTTACTTACTGCTTTTGGACAGAATTTGGGGTTCTTGTTGAGAGAGGGTTTTCGGGCAAAGAAAAGAGAAAACCTTGGGTTTTGGTTCATACTCGACTATTGTTTTTTATTCTTTAATTTCCGAAAAACAAAATCAGAAAAACAAAAATATATCGTGAACAAAAGGATTCTGTTTTCTTCATTTCAATTTTGGATTCAGAATCATTTGAATTTGCCGATTTAAATTCAAAGGCTTGGAGAAGGATATATCTTCCGACGACCGTACAATCTAAAAAACACGGGGTTTGGTGTTTCTTGCCATTTCAATTCAAGAATCTTAAAAATCATTTCTTTACTAGGTTCAATTTTGGATTCAGAATCATTTGAATTTGCCGATTTAAATTCAAAGGCTTGGAGAAGGATATATCTTCCGACGACCGTACAATCTAAAAAACACGGGGTTTGGTGTTTCTTGCCATTTCAATTCAAGAATCTTAAAAATCATTTCTTTACTAGGTTCAATTTTGGATTCAGAATCATTTGAATTTGCCGATTTAAATTCAAAGGCTTGGAGAAGGATATATCTTCCGAAGACCGTACAATCTGAAAAAGACGGGATTTGGTGTTTCTTGCCATTTCAATTCAAGAATCTTAAAAAATCATTTCTTTACTGGGTTTTAATCTAAAAAAGACGGGGTTTGGTGTTTCTTGCCATTTCAATTCAAAAATCTGAAAAATCATTTCTTTACTGGGTTTGGAACATAACATTGGGGAAGAAGATATGAACTAGTTCACCGGAGCACCAGACTTCTCGGCATCTATCGGAGCAGCAGCAACCAACGGATTTGGAAGCGCGTCCGGACATCCTCGACTGTGATCCAGGTTTCATCTTTCTTGAATTGTATTCACCCATATCTATTTACTGTTGCCTTGCCAACAATTTTGATTGGATTAATTGCTTTTTCTATCTTTTCTATTTGTGTTTTAAGCTTAAGGTTTCATATATTCATTTTAGTCTTGTGTTTGCATAGGGGTAGTTTCATAGAAGTGGTAGATCCATTATTTTAGTTCCTGCTCGCGTTTCGGCTCTTGTAGTCTCTCATTTGAGTTGTTTTTAGCTCTCGGTTCCGTAGCTTGTAATCGTTCGTTCCTGTTTTTGGTTCTTAGTGGTAGTGTTTACCTAATACCTTTTTCTTATAGTGGCGGTAGTGAACGATGTGAGAGTAAGGTCATGTCCTCGGGCGGGGCTGGGGGTGGGGTCCAAGGGTGGGAACGGGGGTAAGAAAGCCTCTAGGTTGAGAATTGGGTCTTGGAACATTGGGACATTGACAGGGAAGTCTATAGAGTTAGCTAAGATTCTTCAGAGGAGGAAGATCAACATAACATGTGTTCAAGAGACTAGATGGAAGGGCACGAGATGTAGACGGGTTTAAACTATGGTACTCAGGGAGCGCGGGGGGGCAAGAATGGGGTAGGTATTTTAGTAGACAGGGACCTCAGGGATCTCGTGGTTGAGGTTAGGAGGGTAAACTATAGGTTGATGAGTATTAAATTGGTAGTTGGTGGGTTTACTGCAAATGTGATTAGTGCATACGCTCCTCAGGTAGGCTTGAACCAGAAGGTCAAGAAGCAATTTTGGGATGATCTGGACGAGATGGTACGTAGTATCCCGCACACAGAGAAGTTGTTCATTGGCGGAGATTTCAATGGTCATATTGGGGCTAGTTCTAGGGGTTATGATGATGTGCATGGTGGGTACGGTTTTGGGGATAGGAATGAGGGAGGTAATTCTCTGTTGGAGTTTGCTAGAGCTTTTGATTTGGTTATTCCTAACTCGAGTTTCCCGAAGAGGGAAGAACACCTGGCCACTTTTCGAAATTCAATGGGAAAGACACAGATTGATTACCTTCTCTGCAGGAAATGCAATAAAAGTTTGTGCACTGACTGCAAGGTCATCCCGAGTGAGCACCTCACGACTCTGCATAGGCTCCTAGTTGTGGACCTTGAGATCAAGAGGAGTAGGAAGAAGAGGGCGGGGTGCAGGCAACCGAAGATCAAGTGGGGTAACTTGAACAAGGACAAAGCTCAGGAGTTAGGGGAGAAGTTAGTGGCTATGAGGGCCTGGATGAGTATTGGGGACGCGTCTAGTATGTGGTCCATGACTACATATTGCATTAGGGTAGCTGCTAGAGAGGTCTTAGGGGTCACAAAGGGTTCTCCAGGGGTGCATAAAGGGGACTGGTGGTGGAATGGAGAGGTTCAAGGTGTGGAAGCTAAGAAAGATGCTTATTTGAAGCTAGTAAAGAGTACAAACGAGGAGGAAAAAAGGATGTATCGGGAGTGTTACATAAAGGCAAATAAAGAGGCAAAGTTAGCAGTTATGACGGCTAAGAATGCAGCATATGCTCGTTTGTACAATGAGCTCGAGGGCAAAGGTGTGGACAAGAGGTTGTTCCGGTTGGACAAGGTGAAGGAGAGGAAAGTCTGACTTAGATCAAGTCAAGTGCATCAAGGACGAGGATGGTAAAGTGTTGATGGATGAGGAACTCATTATGAGAAGATGGCAGACATACTTCCATAAACGGTTGAATGAGGAAGGGGATAGATGCATTGTGCTGGGTGAGTTGGAGCACTCCGAGAGTCGGCGGGATTTTCGGTACTGTAGGCGGATTACGGTAGAGGATGTGGAAGGAGCGATGCGTAGGATGTGCAGGGGCAGAGCAACGGGGCCAGACGAAATCCCGGTGGAATTCTGGAAGAGCGCGGGACGAGCAGGTTTGGAGTGGCTCACTAGGTTGTTTAATGTTATTTTTAAGGAAAAGAAGATGCCCAAAGAATGGAGGTGGAGTACGATGGTTCCGATTTACAAGAACAAGGGTGATATCCAAAATTGCAACAATTATAGATGTATCAAGTTATTGAGTCACACTATGAAGTTTGGGAGAGGGTGGTGGAGGCCAGGGTGAGGAAGTGCGTGTCTATTTCCGAGAATCAGTTTGGATTCATGTCGGGGCGTTCGACTACGGAAGCGATTCATTTGGTAAGGAGATTAGTGGAGCAATACATGCAAAGGAAGAAGGATTTATATATCGTGTTTATTGACCTTGAGAAGGCATATGATAAAGTTCCTAGGGAGGTACTGTGGAGGTGTTTGGAGGTTAGCGTAATTCCGGTAGCGTACATTAGGGTGATTAAGGATATGTATGATGATGCTAAGACTCGGGTAAGGACTGTAGTTGGTGACTCAGACCTTTTCCCTGTGCTGATGGGGTTGCACCAGGGATCAACTCTTAGCCCATTTTTGTTTGCCTTGGCGATGGATGTACTGTCGCGTCACATCCAAGGGGAGGTGCCTTGGTGCATGTTATTTGCCGATGATATAGTGTTGATTGACGAGACGCGTAGCGGAGTTAACGCGAGGTTGGAGGTTTAGAGACAGACCTTGGAGTCTAAGGGTTTCAAACTGAATAGAACCAAGACAGAATACTTGGAGTGCAAATTCAGTGAGACCCATGATGCAGACGTAGAGGTTAAGCTTGATGCTCAAGTAATCCCCAAGAGAGCGAGTTTTAAGTATCCCGGGCCCATTATCCAGGGTAATAGGGAGATTGACAAAGATGTCACACATCACATCGGAGCTGGATGGATGAAGTGGAGGCTCTCTTCCGGTGTTCTATGTGATCAGAAGGTGTCGTTAGGACTTAAGGGTAAGTTTTATTGAGTAATAGTTCGACCCGCTATGTTGTATGGGGCTGAGTGTTGGCCAGTCAAGAACTCCCACGTGCAGAAGATGAGAGTAGCAGAGATGAGGATGTTGATATGGATGTGTGGGTGTACCAGGCGAGATAGAATTAAGAATGAAGCTATCCGGGACAGAGTGGGAGTATCCCCCGTGGAGGACAAGATACGAGAGTCGCGAATGAGATGGTTCAGACATGTTAGGAGAAGAAGCATTGATTCCCCTGTCAGGAGGTGTGAGAGGTTGGCCATGGAGAGTTTGAGAAGGGGTCGAGGTAGGCCTAAGAAGTATTGGGGAGAAGTGATTAGGCAGGACATGGAGCTGCTTCAGCTCACTAAGGACATAACACTTGATAGGAGGGTGTGGAGGTCGAGGATTAAGGTAGAGGGTTAGTAGGTAGTTTATAGTGCTCAATGATAGGCTTAGTAGCATGAATTTCCCTTCATATTCTTTGATTTTTATTATGGTATGTGGTTTTGTTCGCCTCAGGTATTGTATTCCGTGCTGCAATTATTGGATACTATTTTTTTCTTTTTTCTTTCTTTTTTCTTTTTTTTTTCTTTTTTTTTTCTTTCTTGATTCCTTCTCCTTCTTCTTACCCTTTCTGAGCCGAGGGTCTATTGGAAACAACCTCTCTACCGGCATTAGGTAGGGGTAAGGTCTGCGTACATACTACCCTCCCCAGATCCCACATATTGGGATCAAACTGGGTTGGTTGTTGTTGTTGTTATAGCTTGATTGCTATCCAAGATAATCAGCAATTGAGAATTATGTGATAAAAAACTAAAACTAACTAAGAATCTAAATGTAATTGACTAATGACAATCACATAAAAGTAAGCAAGGAAAATATCAATGAGAGAAAAATAGAGGTTGATTGGATATGTGCAAGATAATTGTCTGGGATTTAACTTTAGTTAATCACTTCTAATGTTCAAGTGAGTCTCTCGAATTCACTCAATTGTTAGTTCAAACGTTAGTAGAAACTCCTCTCTCAATTAAGTCTCAACCTCACAATATGAACTAAGTTAAGCTTAGTGAAGATATGCACGAATTCGTATTAGATTGGTCTTTTAGAAGAGCCTCTTTCGATCATCCTCCTAACTAGGTTTAATACAAAATTCAACTAGCTCTTTCGATTATTAAGAAGAATTAATAAATTTAACCAACAAGATAATGCAAAAATATCACAAGTTATGCCTCTCTCGATTACACAAACATGTGAATATAGATGCAACGATTAAAACACCCAATACAATTCAATACATCAAAACTAGAGTTAATATCCACAAACAAATATCATTACACCAAATCCATCAATCCCTAACGAGAACTACTCCATGGATATGGAGTAATTCATCACAAATATGTTTAAGTTAACAGAATACATAAAACGATCCAAACTCGTGTCTTCAGTGAGGATTGAATGATGAAATCCTTGTGCTTATTCTTCTCCAGCTCCTCATTATCCTCCTTAGGTCTTAGATGTGTCAAAAGTCCAGAAAATACCATTTTTCCATGTATATATACCAAGTAGGGTCGAGCCCAAGTGAAAAAACTTTCTCCTACGCGAAATAGGACTCTTTCTGGAATAGGACATTCACGGCCGCGCACCTGGGAGTGTGCTTGCGCATATGGCCGCGCACTTTGGACAGTGTTCTGCCACTTGCGTGCCCAGTGCACGCTCGCGCACCTAGGCGGCGTCCTACTCAATTCTTCGTCTCTCTCGTTGAGTGCACTATTGTGTGTTGATCCGCGAACAAGTTTAATCCTTGGGCTTTTACGCAGGCTTCAAAGCTATAGAATAGCTTGAATTCATTCCATAATATCTACATAGCTCGGAATCACTCCTCCAAGGCATAAAACATACAATTAGTGCAAAACACGAGCGTTTAAAGCTCAAACTCAATTAAAGTGCAGTAAATTAGAGTGCGATAAGCAACGAAAATACGCAATTATAGCCTACCATCAACACCTCACACTTAAACCATTGCTCGCCCTGGAGCAATCAAACTACACTTTATAAAGACAAGACCTTTTAAAACAACTCTCTTAACTCATCATACTAAGAATATTTAAAATTGATTAAACACAATAGTGTAACATCCTAACCTCAACATTTTACTCAAAAAGTATCACGCATTATTCACAACTTACTCACTTACTCCAACATATAGGTCAACGACATCACCTTTCTTTCATGAATGAAGTGTTCTCACACAACAATCGAGAGTAGTTCCAAACACAATAAAATTTAAGAACAACTAGGAACTAAGATAGAAAGAATTCACTCACTCTCAGAAAAAATATCCATATTCCACAAAAGATGAACCATAGGCTTGCCCGTAGTGTGCTACTCTACTAATTGATCTCATTCAGTCGAGGAACAAGTAGGAATTTAATTAGTTGTAATGTAAGCTGCGGGACGGGTAAGATACATTTAGATATAAGAGTGACTACACCTCCCTAAGCACTTTAATAAATACATTTCATTGTTCAAAACCCCACACTTATGTCAAACCATAACTCCACCTTCACATCAATATATATTAACTTCCGCTTCTTTAAGCACAATTTCATTAAATTGCCACTATCATGGAATATTTTTCACAGTCATACAACTTTTTTTTTCTTTTCCTTTTTCAATTCAAGTGACTCTTATTTTTTAACACATTGCACCTTTCTCCTTATTTCAATAGTTCCACTCAAAAGCCAAACCAACCACCCCCACACTTCAACTTTTACAAAGTTCATAACAAATTTAAGTGCTCACAAGAGGTAAATGGTTCAAATAGATGGCCAATTCAAACAAATGGGTAATGCTTGTAATGTGGTTGCCAAAGAACATGGTTACAAGCTCAAAAAGGGTTAACTAAGATATATAACAATTCGGTGGGTAAAATATATAAATGGCTCAACAAAAAAATACATATATCACTTCCAAGATTGAATAAAACTACTACTTCACTTTGCAAACACGCATGACAAGTTCTAGACATCAAATGCAATACACAGAATACACAAAAACCTCACACACACATGGCACATAACTCACTCAAGATTGAATTATCAAGACACTCTAGTCTAAACAGTTAAGCAAAGTTGAGATCATACAACTTAACGTCCTCACACAAGAGTCAAAAATTGAGCCTAAGTGTCCCAACTATAGCACTCACTATTCTCAAGGCATGATAGAGTCAAGAGATATTGCTTCCAATTCCAATCATAGCACAAGGTCTCCTATTTCTAACAAAAATAAAAACTGACTACACCCGGTTCAAACAAAACCCTTGGAAAAGAACTGCGGTACAAAGAAAAACCAAGGGGGAATTATTACACTAACTACAAAAGAAAATATTTTTGTCTTTTTCTTTCGACTTTAGTCCCTCAAGAAACCCGTCGAATAATATCCACTGTAGGGAAAATCGAAATTTTTATGGTTTTCCAATTTTTTCTATCAAACTACTACAATTGACCAAAATAAACTAGAATTAATATACTTACAACATATCAAACTACTACAACTAACCAACAGAAACTAGAATTAATATACATACAACACACATATCCCCCACCCCACACTTTAAATTATGGTATATCGCCATGACACCCAATTAAAAAGAATAAGGTAGAGGAAACTTCCCTGAATCTCTAGTCGGGTCTGAGTTGAAGTCGGGCTCCATTTTTCGTGCCCGAACTAGAGCACACCTCCATGCAGACAACTTCTTCTCAGCCTTCTTGGGGTACACCCCACACTTGTCTTTTTTATAACTAGAGCCTTATCCCTTGAGCTCTTCACCTTCCACTCAACACTTGCAGTTGACTTCTCCTTTTTCACCCCCGTCTCGACATTCATCTCGAACGTTACGGTTGTTGCACCCACTCTAAGTATGAGTTTTCTATCATGTATGTCTAATATTGCTCTGCTTGTCGCTGAGAATGGTCTTCCTAGGATAAGGGGGACCTCCTTGTTCTCCTCTATCTTCACCACTATAAGTCTACAGGAAATACAAACTTACCTAACCGAACTAAAACATCTTCCATTATCCCCTCGAGTATCAAACTTGTTTGGTCTGCCACTGCAAAGATATTGGTGCAAACCTTATCTCTCAAATCACATTCTTGAGCTTACTGTAAATAGACAACATCATTAGATTAATTGAGTCACCTGAATCACACAAAGACTTGTTAAACTTAAGAGTGCCTAACGAGCAAGGTATAACAAGGATCTACCAAGTGGGATCTTCCACCACTTGGGATCTTTTTGGACTAGAGTGGGATCTTCCACCACTTGCCCGCTTCTCAAATAAAATAATAAATGCAGTTAATTGCAAAGTGTAGGCTATTATTGCAAAAATATGTAATAAGCACAAAAAATGCAAATGCAACTATAGAAAATAAAGTAAAATATTATAAAATATACATGTGGGTGTAAATAATAAATTTGGATGTTTAAGTCATCAAAAATAATTTGAAGGATAATTATTATATATTTATATAATAAAAATATAAAAAGAAATTAATTTTGAGCTTTAAAAATTACGAAAAATTATAGAAAATGCTTGTATAGGTTTGTAAACTAAATAATGATGCAACGTGCTATTTTGAATATATATATATATATATATATATATATATATATATATATATATATATATATATATAAAATTTGGGTATGAACATTGACTATGATCTTGTCTCTCTGCTAATATGTCCCTCAATATGTCTTTCACTCACTTGATGCCATGTTCCTTCTGTGATTACTTGGCTCATCACAATGCGCATTACCATCATGTCTAAATGTTGTCTTGTTTCTTGATAATGACACTAGGATGTATAGTTAGCATAATTTCCAACCATGTTTCAACTTGTTTAGTATTGTGCATATGTGCATTATAATATTTGTCAATCCTGCAAACTTGTTCTTTTCTTAACTCTTTCAATATGTGACTGTCTATGTGTTAAGTGTTGAACCTGCTTCTAAGTCCCTACTGAACTTGCTTCTAAGTCCTGTGACCTGTTTGATTATCTTCTCTATATGCTCAAATGCTATAAGTGTGTCCCTCAATTCTTGTCCCTCAACCATTGTCCACTCTCCCTCATTTATTACATATGCTATCTTGAACCTCTCATTCTTAGCCGGCTGAAAGCCAAGGCTACCAAAGCTCTTACTACCGACCTCCCTAGTGTGAGCACTGCGTGTGGTCTATTTGAGATCCTTGTGAACTCTGACACACTAGGATTTGGGTCTTTAGTCACTCCCTGAAACTTGAACTACCCCACTCAACCCTTTCTTCCTATTAGTTGTTGAATATCTAAGCTGGTTGGTTTAAGTGATTCAATGTTTGGCAATATGGTTATATGATTTGGCTTTGGGATCTTCTATGGATTCTGGGTTGTGTTGATGAATATGGATCCTTGTTGGAAGTCCGGGTATGCTGCATGAGAATTGATGAAGGCCCAAACAGTGCTGGGTATTTCTTTTGGGCCTGCTGTGAGACTATGGGGAGTGGGTAGATTCTTAATATTTGCGTGCAAAGGGGTAGACAACATGTATATGGGACTCAGTGATTTACTTTCTCTATATGCTATTAAATCACTATGTGCACTATAGAAATCATGTCATTAGGGGAAGCACACACACACACACACAATGTCTGCTAGAAAATGTGAATTCACAATGTTGCGATTATGCTTAGTGCTACTAGAAAATCTGCCTATAGGAATAAATGTCACTGATTTTTCTTCGCATCAACACATTCACTAGAAATCATGCCTATAGGATTCTGATTATTCCATTTTCCACTATTCACCTAGAAAATATGCCTATACGGTTAAGGTATAACAATAAAATCGGCTCCAAGTGCTAATCGTTAGAGACCTGCGATCATCCCTAAATTGTTAATATTGAAACTTCTGAAACACTGTTTATTGTTTATTCATGCTATTGTTAGAAAGTATAAGTAATTTTGGGGATTTTTGTCCAATAGATTTCACTATCCCTTACTGCGTAGATAACCTAGACATAGCGCCTATAGGTTTAATAACTTGAAACCTGCGATCTCAATAATCAGCTTGTAACAATTGTATAATCCTGTTTATGAGCAGCACCTTGCATCTGAAACTACCTATATGTTCTAATTCAAAGTCACCTAGAAATCCTATCTATAGGGCCTAAGGTTCTTAATTCTGAAACTACCTAGCCTGGACATTTATTTCGTGTGCATTTGTTGCTTAAGTGTGGAGGCTAACTTGAGCCCTTAACTGCCCATATTTGAAGTCCAATTTGTTTTTGTATGTATCATTGTTTAACATTTTGAGCAGCCTAGGTAAGGTCTAGAACTACCTAATTAAATAGAGGTCCAAAACCTCCTGGACCATAGGTATGGGATGCATAGGGTACGACGTAGAATTAAATTAGAGTGCTTTTAGGTAAACAACTTTAACATATTAATCGGGTAGCTAGAGATGATAGTATGTGCCTGCTGAATAATATAAATAACACCCTACCTCAAGGGAGTTGCAAAATATTATTTATGTTGCACGGGGTGATCCTTTAGGCTAAAAAATATTTAGGACCCCCTTACTTTCTATGTATGCTATTAGAATTAGAATAATTGTATCTCTATATTCGTATTAAGATTTTTTTGTAATAAAATTCTTTGACCTTTATATTCTCTTTGCTTATTTGATCACTTAGCCTAATTAAAATCCGCATAATTGTAAGTTCGGCCAGGACCCACAGTTGTGCATCTCGAAGAGTGCCTAACACCTTCTCTTTGAGGTAATTTGAGCCCTTGCCCGATCTTTGGTGGCGTTGACTAGACAAACAGAATTTTCTGCACAATAGGTGCCGTAATGCACCTTAAAAATCGTTAGGTGACGACTCTTCTTTTAGCACTCTATCTCCCATTCTAAAAAGGAGTTGTCACGATGTCGAAACCCGCTTTCACGAGAAAAGGGGGCGCGACAACAGGAATCCAAGGCAAGGCATGAGGAAAGGCTTTTGAAGAGCAGCTAGTAATCAGAATAGCATAACAAGATGAGAATAATCACAAACCATTCAATTGCGCACATATAACAAGCATGAAACTCAGAATTCAAGTAGGTTCAGACATTAAAAGAAGATCACATGGGTGTAGGATAATGATAAGATAAACATGAATACGAACAAAGACAAGTTATATCATATTGGTTCACAAAAGACAAATTAACATGGATGCATGCAAAGGAGAGTAAAATAGCAAGAGTCTCATTACTCACCAGTTTGTAGAATTGATGAGCTAGTAAGTTAGAGATTAAGAGCCAACAAATTTCTTATCAGTAACAAGGAAAGAACAACAGAAACCTCCAAAATTCTCAGTGCGTCAGAGTTTTCAAGGGTTTCGAATAAACCCCGGGCAATGCTCACACTGAAAAAGAAGCAACAATTGAATTCTAGTGGCCTTGGCTTTCAGCCGGCCATGGTCTCAAATTTCAGAATAGTAGAATGAGTGGGAGTGAGAGAATAACAGTGATTATGGTCTGTTAAAGGGGATTTATGGGAGGGGTTTATATAGTAGTTGAATCCGACGAGTAAATAAGGAAAAAAGTCAAGCAAACATAAACATGGAAAAGAAAAATATACAGGCAATCAATAAAGCAGTCAGTAAAGGAAAGAAATCGAAATTCAAACCCTAATTAGGGTTCAATGTTTGAAAATTAGTCTGCTAGTGTGAGAAATCAACAATTCTTCCGTGTATATGGACGAGATATTGTCCTAATCTAAGAGATTGAAGTTTAACGAGCATGATTCTGAGAGATGGTACTTGCCAAGTTTAGGCAAGTACTAAGTAACACCATACTCTTGTAAGTAACAAAGAGGTCACGCGTAAAAGGTAAGTAAATCACAGAAGGAATCCATGATTTGATCGGATTTGGAGATGATTGGGGAAGACGTCTAGGGTTTCTGAAGGAGGGAAAAGGAGAGATGAGATAATACAGAAGCGGTTGGGCGAGGGATTTGTCTCTAGGGTTTGGGGCGAGGGTTATACGGAAATCGGAAAGGCTGTTATGGACCGTTGATCATTTAAGATCAACGGTCAGGATTAAAGGGGAAGCGGGCAGGTCGTGAGACGAGTCGCGACCAGGTTAGATGAAGAAGTGGTTTGGGCTTCTGAAGGGTTAAACAGAATAGGCCAGATGTTTTGGGCCTAATTTTGGTCCGAAATTAGCCATGTAGTGGGCTATAATTTAAATATGCGAATTTGTTTAAAATAATTTGTAAAAAGTAATTAATAAATAATAAAAATATTACTTATGCAGTAAAAGGATTGAAAATAATAGCTTAACATTATAAAAACATAAAAAAAAAGCAATTTAGCATAAATAATGTAATAAATATAATTATGTAGAGAATATGGGCTATTATTACAAACTTTTATAAATAACTCAAAAATACAAATGTAATTATGTGAAATAAAGTAAAAAATGTTATAAAACATACATGTGGTATAAATAATAAATTTGGACGATTAAGTCATCACAAAATAACTTGAAGGGATAATTAATAAATAGGTGAATAATTTAAATGCAAGAAAATCAATTTTAAAGCTTTAAAAATTATAGAAAATACGTATATGACCCTTGTAAATTAAATAGTGATGCAAAATGATATTTTGAAAGTATATTTACTATTTGAAATAAACATGAGGGCAAAATTAGACAACAAGCCTAAATTATCACTTTTGGTAGTCATACGCTGTCACGACCCCAAATCTAAACTAGTCGTGATGGCGCCTATTGTGGAACTAGGCCAGCCAAATTAATACTCAAAACGTAAAATGTCTTTCAGTTATATCATTACTAGACTAGTAATCCATAGTCTGTACACCCCCAATCACTCGTCACTCGGCACTCGCACTCAGTAGGTACCTGCACTCATTAGGGGTGTATAGACTCCGGAGGGTCTCCTACATCCCAAGCGCTAATATCAAGCCATCTCGTGGCATCAATCACTTTGGCACTCGGCCTATCAATAACATGTTGCGGCGTGCAGCCCGATCCAATATCATATCCTCACAATCAGGCACTCGGCCTCACTCAGTCACCATAAACAGTATAACATGCTGCGACATGCAACCCGATCCCATAATATCCGCACAACATAGGCCCTCGGCTTCACTCAGTCAGAAACCTCTCAAAAAGCCGCTCGGGCTATCCGTAAAATGGGGTACTCGACCCAAAATATCATTTTAAGTCACAAAATAATGTAAATAAGAATGAGTTTTGAAATCAGTTACACATAATATGACTGAGTGTAAATCATAAATCCACAGTGAGAAATAGTAGTAAATAACCCCCAAGGGGTCCAAACAGGTCGGCACAAGGCCCCAAACATGGCGTACAGCCCAAAAATACAGTAATAGTCTTAAAACACAATTTATCATATGGTTTAGAAATAATTACGCAACTCATAGTTGCCACGGGAAGGACCAAGTCCAAATCCCCAATCAGTGCACGCCACACACTCGCCATCCAGCATGTGCGTCGCTCCAAAATAGTGAGAAAATACTAAGTTAGGGGTTTCATACCCCGAGGACAAGATTTACAGTCATTACTTACCTCAAACCGGCTCGAAAAGCTACTCTGCGATACTCTTTCCCCTCGAATCGGCTCCCAAATGCTCCGGTTCTATCAAAATCAGATTAATAACATCAAAATATGCTAGGGAGATGAAACCCATTCGAAATTATCAAAATTAGGTACAATTCCCAAAATTGGCCAAACCCGATCCCCGCGCCCATGTCTCGGAATTTGATAAAAATCACAAAACTAGAATCCTCATTCCCTCACGAGTCTACCTATATCAAATTTACCAAAATTCGACCTGCCCACTCAAATCATCAAAAGAAATTCTCAAACTTTCCTCCCATTTCCCCCAATTTCCACTCTATTTTCTCAAATTACATGATACAAATCAAGGCTAAATCATAAAATTAACCCAAATACGATTGAAGAACACTTGCCTCAAGAACTCTACTGAAAATCTCTTTAATTCCCACCTTCTCCCGAGCTCTCCAATGGATTTTTGCAAAAATAGACTAAACCCTCATTTTGAACTTTAAAAGAATCTGCCTAGGGATTTACTCATCGCGATCGTAGAACTCCTCACGCAGTAGCGAAGAACAAGCATGCTGCCCCACAAAATTACCCTACGCGATCGCAGACACCAACACGCGATCGCGATTCAGCGATACATAAACCCACACGATCGCAAACCCCTTCACGCGATCGCGAAGCGTATCCATCTGGACTTCACTCGCTCCCTTCCTTCTACGCGACCGCAAACAAGGTCAAGCGATCGCAAAGACCAAAGACTTCCCTCACACGCTATCACATCTTCCCGTATGCGATCACATAGCACACTTATCCATCCCCCATCCTCTAAGCCTACGCGATTGCAGGAATCTCTACGCGACCGCGTAAGAGAAAACTAAAACAAAAACACCAGAAAAATCTACCATCTTTCAAGACCAAAAATTGATCCGTTAACCACCCGAAACTCACTCGAGGCCCTCGGGACCTCAACCAAACATGCCAACACACCCCATAACACCATTTAAACTTAGTCGAGATTTCGAAATGCCAAAAACAACGCAAAAACACCAAAATCACCTCGGATTCAAGTCTATGAACTTTGAGATTTTTAAATTTCGCCAAAGATGCCGAAACCACCCAAAAAACGTCCCATTGACCTGAACATTTGCATACATTTCCAAAATGCCACTACGAACCTGCTCCAACTTTCGGAATTCCATTCCGACCCCGCTAGCCTATTTTCCAATGCCGACCGAAAATCGCCAAAAACTCACGTTCGCCATTTCAAGCCTAATTGTTCTCCGGACATCGAAACCACATTCCGAATACACTCCTAAGTACCAAATAACCTAATGAAGCTATCCGAGCCATAAAATCTACATTCCGAGGTTGTTTACCAAATAGTCAACTTTCGGTTGACTTTTCCCTCTATTAAGCCAATTCAAGAGACTAAGTGTCTCATTTCTCACCACGACCACTCCGAACCCGAGTCAACAAACCCAACAAAACACACAAGAGCTGAACCACACAAAATGAAGCAGAAATAGAGGAAACGAGGCTAAACTCTCGGAATGACCGACCTGGTCGTTACATACGCATGTACCACTTCTGGTAGTTAATAAAATTTAGTTACAATGAGATATACGAAAGATTTCCACTTCTGGTGGTCGTACTCTGCTAGAGTTTAAGTAAACAATAAAATTAAGCCATAACAAGACTTAGGAAGTACTGCCACTGCTGGTGGCTATATACTTCTCATAAACTCCCATGTGTAGCCATCAATAAAGTTGAAATAATAAATTATGGTCTCTTCTTGTAATATTATTCTTCAGGAACAAATTTATGGCATGAACTATCAAGTGAATCAATTAGGCTCCTAAGGACCAATGACAAAAAATCATACTGTTATTAGAAAAAAATAGGAATATCTGATATGAAGGAAGTAATAACATTTGATTATAATTCTTAATGATGGCGATTGGATTCTATTCATAGACATAGACTTTTGCTAACTTAACTCAATGAATAATTTGTGTTAAGCAAATATATGAAAGTGCAAAATTAAGTCATGTCATGAGTCCTTTTCTATGAACCTACTTCAAGATAACAAACCAGCAAGAAAAAATAATTTATCATTCACAAAGACAAAGTGATATAGTAAGACCTTTAAGCCAAACATGGAATCATTTTCATGCTTACTTTACTAATATGAAAATGATATAAAAAGAAATATCAATCGTTCAACCCAGTGTATAAAGGGTATAAATGCATAACTACAATAATTTGGTCTTACTTACAGTGAGAACTGATGCCTTTGGACGAGAATAACTACAGTAATTTATCTTTCAAAGTACGTGATCAAGGAAGAATCTCGTGCTGATAATGTGTTATAAAATAAGAACAATTAAGTAAATAAATAGAAGACAAGTACATAGATAAATTGATATATTATTCAACTCTAAACTGGTGTACACAATGAACTGAAATATCCTCTATTTATAGAAGAAAGGAAGCAGCTGTGAGGCTTTCCAGGACGCAGCTGTGAGGTTTTTCTTGAGCTGCTTGTAAGTTGTCTGCATGAGTTGCTCGCAATCTGCCTGTTTAATAAGAAGCTGCTGCAAGTCATTTCATTGAATTGATTGCAACCTGCCGACATCAGCTTCTTGGAGATAAACTTCAATGGAGAATTAAATGGATAATCTTCTTCCGAAATATTATCTACAGTAGAGTAATAAATGAACATCCACATTGGGGCGGCCCTTCCATAAAGGAAGTAAAACAACTGCTTTGGGCCCCACATTTGTGGAGCTCCATTTTTTGTTACACTTGATAGGCTATGTATAAGTTTAAAAAAGGTTCTATAAAGTGAAAAAGTTTGATTTCTTTTTCTAATAAATATAGAGAAGAAGAATTTGCAACTGCTATGATGCCTGCCAAGAAAATTGCACTTAAAATGAATATTGAACCCGAATTTTGTAAGAAACGTGTGGTATAAAGGGAGAAACAATTTGATGAGAAACAATCAAAAAAATCTGATAATAAAATCTCAAAATCTTTCGAAAAGTCCTTTGGAGTTGATTATTTTTATACTGTCACGACCCAAATTTTCCCTCTGTTGGGTATCGTGATGGCACCTAGTTTTAAGGATTATGTAAGCCTAACATTTATGGAATAACTGTAGAAATAAATAAATTCTAATATTTTCTGAAATGAATTCTTTATACAATGAACATATTCCCAAAACCCGGTAGTACAAGTCATAAGCTTAACAGAATTTTATACAATTACTCCTAAAATACCATTGTTTGGAAATAAGTACAATAGTGTATGAACAAAAATAAGACGTTGACTTCGAAACCGGCGAACGCTGGAGCGGTTTTACCTTGAGTCTCCACAACAGCAACCGCGCTGCTAGTTATCGATCGACTGGCTTTGCAAAACCTAGAATCTGCACAAAAATGTGCAGAAGTGTAGTATGAGAATACCACAGCGGTGCCCAGTAAGTATCAAGACTAACCTCGGTGAAATAGTGACGAGGACTAGTCATGACACCCACTGGTCTAATGAACTAAACAAGTAAAATTTTAGAATTTGATGGAAAGACGATATACAACTAAAGGCTATGCACTATGGTTAACAATACTATAAATTCGATAAGGGAGGAAAAATAACAAGTATCAGTGGAGAAACGTGAAGTAACACAAGAGGGCGAAAAGAACACAAACTAAATCTGGAAATGTAAATATACAACAAGGACAAGTAATGATTCAACAACTTCCACCACTTCTACATCAAGTTTGTAGTCGTCTTCATGAGGTTTTGAACCTCAGACAAATTACCATTCACGGGTCCCAATCCGAAACCCTAACATTTGGCATCTTGTGCCCTCATTCTTGTAGAAACTGCACGGACGACTCACGCGCTAATTGGGGTCATTCCCCCACATGTGGTAAGTACAACAAGAGTATCTATACTCGACAACAACAAGGAACCCTTAATTCGATAATAGTGCTTAACTGCGTGTATGCTTGTGCAGGTGTCCTAACATGATTCAACAACCAATAAGCATAAGGAAAGGAAAGGGGCAACACGTACATTGTTTTCTAAAAATTTCCACATGAATAGAATCACACAGTAAGTGTACCATTTCACAATATCACAACAAAAAATGGCCGCACGCCAACACAAGTATCACAAACAATCCCTGACATAGCCCACCTTGTCTCACCACGTGTGCAATGGTAAAGTATATGCCCACCTTGTTTCGCCACGCGTGCATAACATATTCCCACCTTGTCTCGCCACATGTGCAACCCTCAATTTAATAACCCGCCTTATCATGCCACATGTGCAATATCAACAGTAAACACGACACGTCAGAAACCTCGTGAAAATCCCCATATCAACAACCGCACGGCAAAAACCTCGTGCATCACAACAATCACAACCGCACGGAAGAAAATTCGTACATCACACAACAAGTACAACAACAACAACAATGAAAATAATACAAGTATCAGTAAATATATCAACTCAAGAACCTACAACCACAAGAAAGGCAAAGCTAGTTCACAAGTAATAAACACAATAAACAATGCTAGGCATATTAAGAACAACTCAGCAAGGAAGAAAAATTGCATGTAACAGTCGTACCTAAATGCACGGGTCAACAACAAGAAACTAACACAAATCCGATAACTCTATGTATGGGAAAGTCAACTAAGGTATAGTCTATCCAAACTTCCTTTAAGGTCGGGCAGTTTCGAGGGTGTTCAGCGATTCCACTTAAGGACAAACAACATGAAAATAATCATAACCTTAGCTTCAACTAAACAATTATAAGACGAGATGATGAAATTTACAATTAGAGATAAGAAGTTAAGAAGACATAGCATGACAGTAAAAGGGATAAATTTTTTAAATAAGCCAATTAGGAGTCAAATAGGCAATAAAAGTAAATCCAAAAGTAAGAATTTATACATTTAAGCAAGCAAAGATGAAACTAGAAATTAGGAAATTTAATCATGTCAAGAACAATTCATACTCAGCGAATATAAGCACCTAAGATTCCTAAAGGGCCAAATTTCCACAAATAAGTCCGAGTACGCACTCGTCACCTCGCTTACACGGACTACAATAAACATAGAAGACTTAAATCATAAGGGGTAATTCCCCCACATAAGGTTAGACAAGATACTTACCTCGAAGACGATGACCCGGTACTCTAAAATCGACTTCTCGGGTGAAAAGGTGTCACGACCCGAATTTCCCTCCAAACGATCTCGTGATGACACCTAGTTTCTAAGATTAGGTAAGCCTAAAATATGTGGAAAATAAGACAACATAACAATAAAATAGAAAAGGAGAAGAATATATATATATGTAACTTAGCCGCTCGGCATTTAAAACTCTTAATTTCCCAAAACCCCGAACGCCACAAAATCACAAGCTCTGTACTACTGTAGCTTTATACAAAGGGATAAGGAAAATGTATCTAAATATCTCCTATATCTATACGAGAGTGGAAGGAGACTCATGAGATTATGCGGACGCAGCAGAATTACTTCGCTGTTTCCTGAGCAGCTACTAAGATGCGCCTAGCCACGGTACGGTGTGCTAGTACCTGGATATGCACATGGGGAAAACATGCGCATGAAAGGGAGTGAGTACTTCACATTCGGTACTCAATAAGTGCCAAGCCTAACCCAGTCAAGTAGTGACGAGGTCAGGTTGAGGCTCTACTGAGTTTTAAAATAAGTCAGTTATAAGTTAAAGTAGTGATATATAAATAAGCAATAATAAACAGAATTAACGGGAACAAGAAGGAATAATGAAAGAAAGATAGCTCTCAGCTCAGCACAACATATATCTCAATAGTAAATATGCAATGCAGTACATCGGGAAAGCTCCCGGATCTCTGTCCGTAGTCCCAATTTAAATATGCGATGCAGTACAGGGGGAAAGCTCCTGGATCTCTGTCCGTAGTCCCAATTTAAATATGCGTTGCAGTATAGGGGGAAAGCTCCCGGATCTCGGTTCGTAGTCCCAATTTAAATATGTGATGCAGTACAAGGGGAAAGCTCCCGGATCTCGGTCCGTAGTCCCAATTTAAATATGCAATGCAGAAGTCTATCGGATACATTTTAATTAAACAGTTCAAGCAACAACATGCAAGAATAAGGTAAAACTACCTAAGCATGGTGCAATTAGTAGCAAATAAGAGGAATTCAAGTAAGGACATGTAGGCATGCTTATTCCTAAGCTAACTACTCAGTTATAACATAAAGCAATATTATAGCAATGAAAATGAGTCATGTCATGGAAGGAAAAGTAAAATTTTAGCAACAATGACCCGTGTATGAACTCTTCACCTCACGTACACGGCGCCCACATAACAAAATCAGTATAAAAATGCCTAAAGGAAATCCTCAAGACAGAGTTAGGCAAGCCACTTACCTTGACTGCGCTAATCAACTCAATACCACGCTCTTGCCACGAGTATCCGACTCCGGGTGGCCCAAATCTATTCAATTCGATTGCATAATGTAAATATCACTTCAAGGAAACAAAATAGCCAATTATTTCTAAGCTAATACGCGAAATTAGGAAATTCACCCAAAAAGTCTCCCGGGCCCACGTCTCGGAAAAGGATACAATTTACAAATTCCGAACACCCATTCACTCGCGAACTCACTCGAACAAGACTCATCCGAATCCGATGTTGAAAACTCCCTAAATCCTCAGATTTCTACTCGGGGAGTTTCATCCCAATTTTCATGGTTTTTCATCCAATTTCATTGATTAGGTGGAGGAAATTGATAGAGATTAACGATACACAATTGGACTTAGGTTAGAAACGTTACCTATGATTCTCCTCTTCGAACTCCACTGAAAGTCGCCAAATCCCGAGCTCACAATCGATTTTGGAGTTATGAATTTCAGACCCTCGTATTTTTGGTATAACAACCTAGGGATTTTGCACCTGCGACTCCATGATCACACCTGCGGAATTTCCATCACAGGTGCAGAAACTCATTAAGCACTCTAGGATCGCACCTGCGGATGCTGGGTCGTAAATGCGCTCTGCACATGCGGATGCCACTCCGCACCTGTGAGCCTGGCCTACTTGGACTAAGCCCGCACCTGCGTGCTCACCTTCGCACCTGCGGGTCCGCACCTACGAGAAAACCATCGCAGGTGCGAGACACCAGAACCATCAATGGTTCAGCATCTCTCAAGGTTCCAAATTCACCCGTTAGGCATCCGAAACAGCCCCGAGGCCCCCGGGACCTCAACCAAACCTACCAACTTACCGTAATACCTCATTCAAACTTGGTCGAGCCTTAAAAACACATCTCATAACATCAAAATCATCAAATATGCATAGATTCAAGCCTAAGAACTTATGAAATTTCAAAATCCACATTCGATGCCGAATCACGTCTAAACTCATCCGAATGGCCTCAAATCTTGCACACAAGTCATAAATGACATTATGGACCTGCTGTCTCTTTCGGAATTCCATTCCGAGTACGATATCAAAATTTCACCTATCAGCCGAAATAGCAGAAATTTTAACTTTCGCCAATTCAAGCCTAAATCTACAACCGACCTCGAAAACACATTCCGAACACGCTCCTAACCCCGAAATCACCCAACAGAGCTAACAGAGTCGACGGAATTCCATTCTGGATCCATCTTCACACAGTTCTAGCTACGACCTGATTTCAAAAGCTCAAACCCACATCTAAGGACTATGTGTCCAAAATCACTCCGGATTTCACCACTCAACGCTCCGACAAGTTCCAATAGCATAATTAGACATGGAAGGAACAATTATTAGGGGATCGGGGTGCTAACTCTCAAAATGACCGACCGAGTCGTTACATTCTCCCCCTCTTAAGAAAATTGTTTGTCCTCGAACGAGTATAGAAACATACCCGAAGCTGCAAAACGATGAGGGTACTGACTCCGCATATCTTGCTTGGTCTCCCAAGTCGCCTCCTCGACCGGATGACACCTCCACTGAACCTTGACTGAAGCAATATTCTTCGATCTGAGCTTTCTGACCTGCCTGTCCAATATAGCCACAGGCTCCTCAACATATGATAGATCCTTGTCCAACTGGACTGAGCTGAAATCCAAAACATGAGTCGGATCACCGTGATACTTCCGGAGCATGGAAATGTGGAATACCAGATGAACTCCTACTAGGTTAGGATGCAAGGATAACTCATAGGCTACCTCCCCAACCTGCTGCAATACCTCAAAAGGGCCAATGAACCTCGGACTCAGCTTACCCTTCTTCCCGAACCTCATGAAGCCTTTCATAGGCGATACCCGAAGCAATACCAGATCACCAGCTATAAATGCCAAGTCACGAACCTTCTGGTCCGCATAACTCTTCTGCCTAGACTGTGTTGTGCGAAGTCTCTCTTGAATAACCTTCACCTTGTCCAGGGCATCCTAAACCAAGTTTGTACCCAACAATCGGGCCTCGCCCGACTCAAACCATCCCACTAGAGACCTACACCGCCTACCATACAAAGCCTCATACGGCACCGTCTGAATGCTGGACTGGTAGCTGTTATTATAAGAAAACTCTGCAAGAGGCAAGTATCGGTCCCATGACCCTCCAAAAGCTATCACAAAGGCACAAAGCATATCCTCGAGAATCTGAATCGTGCGCTCGGACTACCCGTCTGTTTGAGGGTGAAAGGCTGTACTCAACTCCACTCTGGTGCCTAAATCCTGCTGAACGGCTCTCCAGAACCATGAATTGAACTGTGTACCTCTGTCTGAAATGATGGATACTGGAATACCGTGGAGGCGAACAATCTCTCTGATATAAATCTCAGCCAACCTCTCAGATGAATATGTAGTCATCACTGGAATAAAATGGGCTGATTTGGTCAGCCGATCCACAATCACCCAAATAGCATCATGCTTCCTCAAAGTCCGAGGAAGTCCAACCACAAAGTCCATGGTGATCCGCTCCCACTTCCACTCTGGAAGCTCAATCTGCTGAAGTAACCCTCCCGGTCTCTGATGCTCACATTTGACTTGCTGACAGTTGAGACACTTGGCTTCAAACTCCACTATATCCTTCTTCATCCTTCGCCACCAATAGTGCTGTCTCAGATCCCGGTACATCTTCGCGGTACCCAGATGGATGGAATACCGCAAGCTTTGAGCCTCCTCAAGAATCAACTCCTGAAGCCCATCTACATTGGGCACACAAATACGGCCCTGCATCCTCATCACACCATCATCCCCTATGGTCACATCCCTACCATCACCCCGCCGCACTCTATCCTGAAGAGCTACAAGGTTGGGATCATCATACTGGCGCTCCCGAATACGTTCATAAAGAGACGATCGAGCAACCACACAAGCAAACACCCGACAAGGCTCTGAAAGGTCCAACCTCAAGAGCTGATTGGTTAAAGACTAAACGTCCAAGGCTAAGGGCGTCTCAGCTGCACGAAGATATGCCAAACTACCTAAAGTCTCCGCCCGGTGACTTAAGGCGTCGGCTACCACATTGGCCTTCCCCCGGTGGTATAGTATAGTGATGTCATAATCCTTGGGTAACTCCAACCACCTACGCTGGCGCAAATTAAGATCCTTCTGCCTGAATATGTGCTGCAAACTCCGGTGATCCGTGAATATCTCATAGGGAACACCATATAAATAATGACGCCATATCTTCAGGGCGTGAACAATCGCTGCCAACTCGAGATCATGAACATGGTAGTTTTTCTCATGCACCTTCAACTGTCTAGACGCGTAGGTAATCACCCTACCGTCCTGCATCAACACCGCTCCCAGGACAATCCTCGAAGCATCACAATAGACTGTATAGGACCCTGAACCTGTGGGTAATACTAACACTGGAGCCGTAGTCAGGGCTGTCTTGAGCTTCTGAAAGCTCTCCTTGCACTCCTCAGTCTGTATAAAAGGTGCACCCTTCTGGGTTAGTTTGGTCATGGGTGCTGAAATGGATGAAAATCCCTCCACAAAACGGCGATAATACCCAGCCAAACTGAGGAAACTGCGGATCTCAGTAGCTGAAGATGGTCTAGGACAACTCTGCACCGCCTCTACCTTCTTTAGGTCTACCTTGATCCCATCCGAACATACCACATGGCCTAAGAATTCCACAAAATCAAGCCAAAATTCACACTTAGAAAATATGGCATACAACTTCTTCTCTCTCAATGTCTGAAGTACGGGCCTCAAATGCTGCTCATGGTCCTCCTGGGACCGAGAATATACCAGAATGTCATCAATGAACACGATGACGAAAGTATCAAGATAAGGCCGAAATACGCTGTGCATCAGGTGCATGAAGGCTGCTGGGGCATTGGTCAGCCCGAATGACATAACAAGAAACTCATAGTGGGCATATCTGGTCCTGAAGGTAGTCTTCGGGATATCCGGCTCCCGAATCTTCAACTGATGATAGCCCAAACGCAGATCAATCTTGAAGAACACCCTGGCACCCTGTAACTGATCAAATAAGTCATTAATGCGAGGCAACAGGTACCTGTTCTTCCCTGTCACCCCATTTAGCTGCCGGTAGTCAATACACATACGCATCGAACTATCCCTTTTCTTCACAAATAATACCGGAGCAACCCAATGTGATACACTGGTCCTGATGAATCCCTTTTCAAGAAACTCATGTAACTGCTTTTTCAACTCCTTCTACTCAGGATGAGCCATGTGATAAGGAGGAATGGAAATGGGCTGAGTGCCTAGCAACAAGTCAATGCCGAAATCAATATATCTATCGGGCGACATACCCGGAAGATCAACTGGAAATACATCCGGATAGTCCCTAACAACTGGAACTGACTTAACTGTAGGGGTCTCAGCACTAACATCTCTCACATAAGCCAAATACGCATCACACCTCTTTTCAACCATCTGCTGAGCCTTGAGAAAAGAAATGACTCGGCAGGGAGTATACTCTAGGGAACCCCTCCACTCTAACCTCGGTAATCCTGGCATAGCCAGCGTCACGGTCTTGGAGTGACAATCAAGAATAGCATAGTAGGAAGATAACCAGTCCATACCCAATATAACGTCGAAATCTACCATGCTGAGTAATAGTAAGTCAGCCCTGGTCTCAAAACCACTAATAACAATCAAGAACGAGCGATATACACAGTCCACAACTAGAGAATCTCCCACACTAGTAGAAACATATACGGGGGAACTCAAAGAATCCCGAGATATCCCCAAATGTGAAGCAAAATAAGAAGATACATATGAGTATGTAGAACCTGGATTAAATAACACGGACGCATCCCTATGACAAACAGGGACAA
This sequence comes from Nicotiana undulata, assembly GCA_005239495.1. Taxonomy (NCBI): domain Eukaryota; kingdom Viridiplantae; phylum Streptophyta; class Magnoliopsida; order Solanales; family Solanaceae; genus Nicotiana; species Nicotiana undulata. Next base: position 81,765 of record ML291831.1, read on the forward strand.
TACCTGTGATGACCGAATCTGAAGAAACAGCCTCTGAACGGGCTGGAAGAGCGTAATATCTGACCTGGCCTCCCCTTCTAGGGCAACCTCGACCTCCCCGACCTCCACCTCGAGCTGTCTAAGAAGGTGGGGTAGCAGTTGGGGATGGAAGAATAGTTGGAGGACCCGGTGGAAGATGTGGAACCTGATAAGTCTGAGGTGGTGCACCCCTCCTAGCTCTGGGGCAATCTCTGATCACATGACGAAGGTCACCACACCCAAAACAACCCCTCGGAGGACGTGGCGGCTGCTGACTCTGAACTGGCCGGTGATAGCACCTCGAGCAGGAGGCACACTAGATACTGGTGGTGCATAATAAGGCTCCTGAGTTCTAGGAGGAGCTGGAATACCACTGGCTGCTGGAAGAGCTGAATGAACAAGGGCGACTCACAAAACCCCTACCATAGCGTGCTGCTGGTGCACGGTCTCTTGAAAAATGACCAGTCTCTCGAGACCTCTTGGCCTCTCTCTCCTCCCTTTCCCGGGCTAACATACTCTCAATCCCCCGGGTAATGCTCACGGCCTGCTGGTAAGTGACATCTATCTCTAGCTCTCTGTCCATGCTGGTCCGAATACTGGGGTGGAGTCCCTCAATAAAGCATCGAACTCTCTGATAGTGACAACCAAAGCTGGTGCATGGCGAGCCAAATCGCTGTAACAGACTGCATACTCTGACACAATCATGGTACCCTGGCGAAGCTGCTCAAACTCTGCACGCCAAGTGTCCTTGAGGTTCTGAAGGACAAACTCAAGTAAGAACATCTCTGAGAACTGAGCCCAAGTAAGTGAAGCTGCCTCGTTCGGGCTACTAAGCTCAAAAGCACGCCACCACTGATAAGCTGCTCCCCTCAGCTGGAAAGCAGTGAAAGAAACCCCACTCGTATCCACAATACCCATAGTGCGGAGAATGCGATGACACTCCTCAAGAAAGCCCAGGGCGTCATCCAAAGCTAGTCCGTTGAACTCAGGTGGGTGGTACTTCTTGTACCTCTCAAGTCGGAGCTGCGTTGCCTCAGGAATAACTGCTCTAGCCTCAGGCTGAGTTGGAGCTGCTGGGGGCATATGAATATACTCTGGAACCTACCCAATATGAACCCTCTGCTCAAGAGTGCGGGCTGCGGAAGTCTGTGTCCCTCCCCTGGCCTGGGATGTAGCTGGAGCTATCGGAAGTAGTCTCGCATGAGACAGAGTACCGAAGGCACTAAAGAACTGAGCCAATATCTCCTGGAGGGCAGGAGTAATAGGGGGGACCTCCTGTGTCCCTCCAACTGTGGCTGCTGGGGGATCCTCTGCCTCTACTCTAGCCGATGCTCGGGCCGCACCGCGTGCTCGTCCTCTACCCCTGCCCCTGCCTCTGACGGCTCTGGCTGGGGGCTCAGGTGCCTGGTCACCAGTACGTCCGGTACGAGTACGAACCATCTGTAAGAAAGAATAGAATAGAGTTTAAGAATTATTTTTAATGACAGTAACTAGCACGATAAGGAATTCCAAAGGATATGATTGTTCTTAACAGTTAAATAGCCTCTCAAAGATAGTTACGAACATCTCCGCACTGATCCACGAGACTCTAATAAACCGTCTTATGACTTGTGACTCCTATGAACCTAGACGCTCTGATACCAACTTGTCACGACCCGAATTTCCCTCCGAACGGTCTCGTGAAGGAACCTAGTCTCTAAGACTAGATAAGCCTAAAACATGCGGAAAATAAGACAACATAACAATAAATTAGAAAAAGAGAAGAATATATATATGTAACTTAGCCGCTCGGCATTTACAACTCTTACTTTCCCAAAAACCGGAACGCCACAAAATCACAAGCTTTGTACTACTGTAGCTCTATACAAAGGGATAAGGAAAATGTATCTAAATATTTCCTATATCTATACGGGAGTGTAAGGGGACTCATGAGATTATGCGGACACGGCAAAATTACCTCGCGGTCTCCTGAGCAGCTACTAAGATGCGCCTAGCCACGGTACGGTGTGCTAGTACCTGGATCTGCACATGGGGAAAACATGCGCAGGAAAGGGCGTGAGTACTCCACATTCGGTATTCAGTAAGTTCCAAGCGTAACCCTCGTCAAGTAGTGACGAGATCAGGTTACTGAGTTTTAAAATAAGTCAGTTATAAGTTAAAGCAGTGATATATAAATAAGCAATAATAAAAAGAGTTAACGGGAACGGGAAGGAATAATGAAAGAAAGATAGCTCTCGGCTCAGCACATCATATATCTCAACAGTAAATATGCAATGCAGTACAGGGGGAAAGCTCTCAGATCTCTGTCCGTAGTCCCAATTTAAATATGCGATGCAGTATAAGGGGAAAGCTCCCGGATCTCGGTCCGTAGTCCCAATTTAAATATGTGATGCAGTACAGGGGGAAAGCTCCCGGATCTCGGTCCGTAGTCCAAATTTAAATATGCAATGCAGAAGTCTATCGGATATAGTTTAATTAACTAGTTCAAGAAAACAACAGGCAAGAATAAGGTAAAACTACCTAAGCATGGTGCAATTAGTAGCATATAAGAGGAATTCACGTAAGGACAGGTAGGCATGCTTATTCCTAAGCTAACATTCTCAGTTATAACATAAAGCAATATTATAGCAATGAAAATGAGTCATGTCATGGAAAGAAAAGTGGAATTTTAGCAACAATGACCCGTGTACGCACTCGTCACCTCACCTACACCGGCATCCACATTACAAAATCAGTATAAAAATGCCTAAGGGAAATCCCCAACACAGATTTAGGCAAGCTACTTACCTTGACTGCGCTAATCAACTCAATACCACGCTCTTGCCACGAGTATCCGACTCCGGGTGGCCCAAATCTATTCTATTCGATTGCATATTATAAATATCACTTTAAGGAGAAAAAATAGCTAATTATTTCTAAGCTAATACACGAAATTAGGAAATTCGCCCAAAATGTTCCCCGGGCCTACGTCTCGGAAAAGGATAAAATTTACAAATTCCGAACACCCATTTACTCACGAACTCACTCGAACAAGAATCATCCGAATCCGATGTCGAAAACTCTCTAAATCCTCAGATTTCTACTCGGGGAAGTTTCATCCCAATTTTCATGGTTTTTCATCCAATTTCATTGATTAGGTGGAGGAAGTTGATAGAGATTAACGATGTACAATTGGACTTAGGTTAGAAACGTTACCTATGATTCTCCTCTTCGAACTCCACTAAAAGTCTCCAAATCCCGAGCTCACAATCGATTTTGGAGTTATGAATTTCAAACCATTGGATTTTTGGTATAACAACCAAGGGATTTTGCACCTGCGACTCCATGATCGCACCTGCGGTGCCTCACCTGCGGTGCCTCACCTGCGGAATTTCCATCGTAGGTGCGGAAACTCATTAAGCACTCTAGGATTGCACCTGCGGATGGTGGGTCCCAGATGCGCTGCGCACCTGCGAGCCTGGCCTACCTAGACTAAGCCCGCACCTGCGTGCTCACCTTCGCACCTGCGGCAAACCATCGCAGGTGCGAGACACCAGAACCAACAATGGTTCAGCAGCTCTCCAGGTTCCAAATTCACCCGTTAGGCATCCGAAACAGCCACGAGGCCCTCGGGACCTCATCCAAACATACCAACTAACCCTAATGCCTCATTCAAACTTGGTCGAGCCTTAAAAACACATCTCATAACATCAAAATCATCAAATATGCATAGATTCAAGCCTAAGAACTTATGAAATTTCAAAAATCCACATTCGATATCGTATCATGTATAAACTCATCCGAATGACCTCAAATCTTGCACGCAGGTCATAAATGACATTATGGACCTGTTGTCGCTTTCGGAATTCCATTCCGAGTCTGATATCAAAATTTCACCTATCGGCCAAAATAGTCAAAATTCTAACTTTCGCCAATTCAAGCCTAAATCTACAACCGACCTCGAAAACACATTCCGAACACGCTCCCAACCCCAAAATCACCCAACGAAGCTTACGAAGTCGACGAAATTCCATTCCGGGTCCATCTTCACACACTTCTATCTACAACCTGATTTCAAAAGCTAAAACCCACATCTAAGGACTATGTGTCCAAAATCACTCCGGATTTCACCACTCAACGCTCCGACATGTTCGAATAGCATAATTAGATATGGGAGGAATGATTATTAGGGTATCAGGGAGCTAACTCTCAAAACGACCGACCGGATCGTTACAAAAGGCCTCCGAACGGCTCAAATCCTACTAGAACAACCCCAAAACACACATAAAACTTATAAGGAACTATTCTGGATAATAAAGTTTAAATATTTACAAAAATCTAAGAATCGACCCCCGGGACGGAAACTCGGAACCCGCCAAATTTTATAAAATCCGAACACCCATTCCAAAAGGATTTCAACCCATACAAAGATTACCAAATTCCGATACCATTTTGCCCCTCAAATCATGAAATTTTGTTTTTGGGACTTTCTTCAAAAACCAACATTTTCCCTAACTAAAAACACAATTTAAATGATAAAAACAAAGATTAAATCATGGAATATATTTAATTCTAGGTGAAGAACATTTACCCAATCGAATTTCTTGAAAACCCCATAAAGAATAGCTCAAAACCGAGCTCTACAAGTCGAAATATGGTGAAAAATGGTATAACCATCAATTTAGGAATATATTCTGTCCGCCCACGTATTTGTGCATCGCGAACACGAAGAGGAAAGTGAGGCTGTCCAGAAAGACCCTTCCCGATCGCGAGGTAAAAGAAACGAACGCGAAGAACAAGAAGCGGGGTCACGCGAAGGCGGGATGTTAATCGCGAACGCGATGAAGGATTTTGAGGTAGTCAGCAATAACACTTCGCGAACGCGAAAGGCTGTTCACGATCGCGTAGAAGAACACCAGAAAGCAGAAAACAACAGTTCAAAAATAGGAGGAATTGACCTGTGGCCCACTCGGAACACACCTGAGGCCCCCGGGACCCCGTCTAAACACACAAACAAGTCATATATTCAACACGGACTCGCTCGAGGTCTCAAATCATATCAAACAATGCCGAAATGACAAATCACACCATAAATCGAACTTATGAACTTTCAAATCTTCAAACTTCTAAACTCGTGCCGAAACATATCAATTCAACCCGGAATGACGCCAAATTTTGGAGACAAGTTTCAATTAACATTCCGGAGCTGCTCCACCTCTCGGAATCGCATTCCGACCCCGATATCCCAAAAAGTCAATTGTGGTCAAACTTCTCCATTTCCCTAACATCAAAATTTTCCAACTTTCGCCGAGTTGCCTCGATTTACTCTACGGACCTCCACATCCCATTCCGGACACACGCCTAATTCAAAAATCACCATACAAAGCTATTGACATTACCCAATACTCACTCTGAAGCCGTTTACACAAAAGTCAAAATTGTTGTTCAAATTCCACCGCTAAAGCTAAAATCCTTCTTCCAATTCGACTCCGGATCATCCGGTAACTGAATCCAACCATGTACGTGGGTTGATATACACAATGTGAAGCTGTTCAAGACCTTGTGCAACCGAACAGAGCTTAAATTCTCAAAACGACTGACCGGGTCGTTACATTTACATAGTAGACAAGGCTATTTTTTCACTTCAAAAATAGATTTGGACAATTCGAAGCATATGAAAATATTTAGATTTTATATTTAGCAATAAAACTTAAGATCACTGGATGATGGAAATATGAAAAACATATTGCCTTAATCTTAAATGTTCCTTAAAGCATAATAATCAATTCGATATTAATATTTTAGATTTATTTTCCAAATTAAAAGTATGAATGAAAATACTACAATTAGAAGATAACAACTTAATTCATACTCTTAGTCAAATAAAAAGATTTGATTCTTTTTTTTAAAAATAAAGCTCCCAGACAGAGGTCTGGGCGTTGTATTGCAAAACATGATTAATGAGGGAGGCTAGGCCTTACCTCAGAAACATAATACAACGTGGTGATTTCTATCACCCAATAGGAAAGTATAGGAATCTACCTCTCTACTGTCAAACTATATATACATCAAACTCAACTACAAAAAAATTGTTCTTCTCATATTTTGTTCTAATACTAGGCATTTGCCACTAATCCATAATGAATGGGCCTTTATCTTCTTTTAATAATTGTTCGAAGGATTGGCATATCAAACTTGTACCAGAAATGGAGGTGATTTTAGCTAAAGCATCAGCTACATGGTTTCCTTCTCTATGATAATGTTGGACCGTTGCATTTGCATCTTGAACCAATCTTGTAATTCTATCCAACCCCATATTTAGTTTCATGCTCTTGTTTCCTTCTTGGTTGACCATGTTCACTATGATGGTTGAGTCAAGTTTGAGAACAAAATTTGTGAAACCTAACTGGTTGCACCATTTTCCTCCGAACTCAGCAGCTAGAGCGTCGGCCACATTATGACTATCACAATCTACCGACAATGCATAGGCCATGATACAATTACCATCCCCATCTATGATGATTCCTCATATATCGGATTTCCCACTTTCTATGATGTAGCTTCCATCTGTGTTAACTTTGACCTTGCCATGAAGCGGAGGATTCCATTGAACTTGTCTCCACGTTTGGACAGGTTTCAACACTTCAATTCTGCTGCAAAAAGAAGGCCAGTGATGTTAGGTATCTCCATTTGGCATAAGCTTGGCTATTATGGAGTTGATGTTCCATATGACCTAGCGCTTCATGACATTGAGTTGGAATTTCTTTTGCATGCCATATCTACATAAACTTCTTTGTTTCCAAATTTTCCAGCAAATAAAAGTTGGTGCAGCTTGTAGAACCAGGCCATGAATTTTATTCTTTGTTTTTGCATCCCACCAATTCTTGAACATTGTCGCAATAGGTGTATTTGGGTGAATAATACCCAATGGGCTGCCAATATTCTTCCATATGTGCATCGCAGCTTCACTTTCCATGAAAACATGTTGCATAGATTCCACTTGTGGGACACTACAACAAGAACATCTCGAAGCTATGTTAGTATCAAACTTACTAATCATGTCATCAAAAGATAATTTTCTTTTCATAATTCTGCAAGTTAGGAAGGACATTTTAAAAGGAATAGAGTGATGCTAAATTTTCTTTAAAAACTTATTTTTCTATTTTTTTAATTTAATTAAATGCCAAGCCGAGCTATTTGAGAAATTCCCGTCATCCGACAAGGTCCAAATAGGGAAATCATCTTTCGTATCTTTACCTATATCAATTTTATAAAATCAAATCAGTGATGTGAGAAGGAAGAACCTGATTGAACCTGTTGATGTCCCATTGCCCATTTATTAAGAATTCCTTAACTTGGGGTTTGGCCGATTTTCTGATACGTTGAACCTGGTGAGCAAGAGGGCCCTCACCAATCCAATTATCCCATTAGAAGCTTGATGAACCATTTTGAATGCTCAATTTAATGTGTATTTCCACCTTGTACCTGGTCTTTAACATGTTTTTCCAGCTGTGAGAATCTGTCGAGGTCATGGTTTTACTTACCAGATGCGATCTTATGAAATATTTGGCTCTGAGAAAGGTGGCCCATACAGAGTTCTGTGTTCTAAACCTCCACCATCTCTTGATACTAAAAGTGTCAATTACATCTTGCATCTTCCTAATTTCAATGCCACCTTCGTCTTTGGGAAGACACATATTATGCCAAGAACTCCAATGATATTTGTTTGACCCATCTGTAGAGCCCAGAAGAAGTTTGCAAAATATTTTTCCATGAGAGTAATAGTTCCTTGGGGGGGGGGGGGGGGGGGGGGCGTTAGAGAAAAAA
>ML291831.1:89638-113857 GCA_005239495.1 Nicotiana undulata
GGGGGGGGGGGGGGGGGGGGGAGGGCTCATAGCAGACAAAGTGTAAGTGGGGAGAGATAGCAATACATGCTTGATCAGTGTGATTTCCCCCCCTGGAGATAGAACTTTACGTTGCCATCCATTGAGCCTTTTAACAATCTTCGCTAACATTCCTTCAAATAAGACTGTGTTTTTGCTTCCATGATAGATAGGGTACCCCAGATAATTGAAAGGAAACTTTTTATACATGAACCCTGATGCTTGTCGAATTCTATTGATCCTGGAAGCAGAAGTTTTAGGAGAAGTGATGAAATAACTCTTGTCATTGTTGACTTTTTGTCCCGAAGCCTTCTCATATCTCCTGATTTGCTTCTTGATAAGTTTGATGGATTTTTTGTTACCTCCATAGAATATTACAATGTCGTCAGCATATGCAAGGTGGTTGATCTTTGGACCTCTGTTATTCATGCTGAAAGGGGTAAAATTTTCACATATGAAGAGATTATTCAAGGATCTGGTTAGCACATCCGCACTAATAATAAACAAAGAAGGGGAGAGTGGATCGCCCTGTTCCAAGCTATGAGAGGAGGTGAATAAACCTTTCCTATTACCATTAATAATAATAGAGCACCAAACTTCATTAACAAAACCCCAAATGATGTCAATCCATTCCTCCAAGAAACCAAATTTCCTCAAAATTGACATGATAAAGCTCCAGGACATTCTGTCGTATGCTTTCTCCATGTCTAATTTGATAATAACATTATTCCCACATTTTTTTTGCTTGATGTTCTGGGTGATCTCTTGGGCTAGCAAAATGTTTTCAGTAATGGATCTTCCTTTGACGAACCCACTTTGGTTTTCTGAGATGCGTTTATGAAGCATAGGATTTAGCCTTCTAGAAAGGATTTTTGATATGATCTTGGTAGTGAAGTTGCTTAGACTGATGGGTCTTAGCTCTGAAAAGCTGCTGGGAGATTCTACTTTAGGAAGTAGAACTAGGAATATATGTGAGAAGAACTTGGTCAGTTTTTTTCCATTGAAAATTTCTTGCATGAAGTCAGTGATATAATCTTTGATTATATCCCAAAATTAGCACCCATATCAAAAACAACATCTCTTATTTCCTCCATATTAGGAATGGCAGTCAGGATAGTGTTATCATCGTAACTGATAATCCTAGGAATGCATTCAAGTATATCAGTATCATTGAATTGATGCTTGATGCTGAATCTCTTGTGGAAGTGTCTAATAGCGGCCTTTACAATCTTATCATCTCCTTCCACCCATCTGTCTCTATGATCTTTGATCTTGTGAAATTGTAGCCTTCTTCTTCTTTCCCTAATTAGACCATGAAAATATTTGGTATTAGAATCACCTTCTTCGAACCACTTGATGTTTGCTTTCTGTTTAAGAATAGAATCTTGCATGGTCATCCATTTGATGTATTCAGCTTGCCCTCTATTTAGTTTTGTATACGGCTAAAATCAGAGAGATTGATTTTGTGATTATTACGGCTTTCCGCTACCCGTCCTCAGAAGGCTCGAGGCACGGATCGAGGATTCGATCCTGAGGGTCTCCTATGCTCGACCTCGGGGCAACACAAATCAGCAACAATCATAGACAAGTAGGAAACTCCCGAAAGGCACGAGGCTTAAAGTTGACCGAGTCTGCAAGAATAGTACAAGTCCGTATCGTGACATTAAACAGTTGTACCAGCTCCATATCTTTGTAATAAATGCTTATGTACTACGTTGGGATTCCCCCTCCTATATAAAGGGGACCCTTATCCTTTTTTTGTACATATGATATTCAATACAAGGAACAAGAACATTTTCTGCTCTCTAACTCAAACATCCTCTATTGTCTCTTTGCTGATTTATTACTTGCATTTATTGTGCATCATTGATTGTTCTTCATTTATTACTCAGCATTGATCAAGAATAGCCTCCTTCGAGGCCCATAAAGCTGTTATAGCTTCATCGACCGCTCACCATTAACCCCGAGCTTCGACCTCGAGAAGCTATCTTGGCCAACTGAGAACCCCCGACTTAAGGCAGTCTAGTTTGCCTATTTCGATCCTATATCACTCTTATCTCGTTTCTTTAATTAACATTTAGCATCTATTGCCTAACAACTAGCATTAAAATAAATCACATATTTTTAGAACCACAAATCAAATTTAATTTTAATTACCATTTTTATGGTAAACGGTTTGACGCCCACCGTGGGGATAAAAATAATAGTGGTTGTTTTAGTGATGGTTTACTAAAAATCACAAGTTATTCTTCACACTTTTTCTTGTCCAAGAATCTTTGATTTCAGGTCAAAATGTCTAACTCAGTAAATGTACATGAAAACAATGGCCCTTAGGACCACGAAGAGAATGGTGTAGCTGTTTCAGGCGCTGGTGTATCACCGCAAAACCCTGAGGACGCACCAAACCCGATCCTAGTGGATGTAGGCTCGCGCAACGCCCAACATGTCGATATTAGTTCCCGTACTGATGGAGGCATACGCCAAGAAAATGAATAGGAGGTTCAGATGACTCCAGCTCGGGAAGAAATAGAGGTTATCCTTCACCTTATTTTTGAAATGCTACAGGTATAACAGTTGGCGATAGCACAACTGCAAAGCCACCAAAAAACTCCAAGTACAGCAGCACCGAGAACGGCTCATCGAGTCGAACCAGCATCGGAGAGGTGGAGCGATAACGGATCAGCAGCCAACCCCGCTATCATTAAAATGCTCGAAGACCTCACAAAGAGAATTGAGTCAGGCAAAAAGAAAATAGAAGCCAACGACAAAAAAAAGGAGACTTACAACACAAGAGTCGACCAAATCCCAGGCGCACCCCCTATTCTGAAAGGTTTAGTTTCAAAAACGTTCGTGCAAAGACCATTCCCATCAAGTGCGGCTCCGAAGCCCATCCCGAAGAAATTCAGAATGCCCGATCTCCCGAAGTACAACGGGACCTCGGACCCCAATGAACACATCACTGCCTACACCTGCGCTGTGAAAGGAAATGACTTGAAGGAGGACGAGATTGAGTCCGTCCTATTGAAGAAATTCGGAGAAACGCTATCGAAGGGGGCCATGATGTGTTATCACAACTTAACCCCGAATTCAGTGGACTCGTTTTCCATGCTGGCAGATGCTTTCATAAAGGCATATGATGGTGCCATCAAGGTTGCAACTAGGAAGTCCGACGTCTTCAAAATAGAGCAGAGAAAAAGTGAGATGCTGCGGGAATTCGTATCTCGCTTTCAAATGGAGCGAATGGAATTGCCACTGGTCTCTGATGACTGGTCAGTACAAACCTTCACTCAAGTCTTGAAAGAACGAAGCTCAATAGTTTCGAAAAAATTAAAGCAGAATTTGGTCGAATTCCCCGCCTTACCTGGGCGTACGTACACAACCGATACCTGTAGAAGATTAGGGCTGAGGAAGACCAATTAGGGCCCCTAGGGCTCAGTATATCCTAGCAGGATCCTGGCCAAGGAACCAAGGCCAAACAAGGAAAGGTATCAACAATACACTAAGGATCACAGAAACGCCCCAAGGTGCAACCTACCTCGGAACAACCAAAGGATAAATCGAGGTCAGAATCCTCGGGGACTCACGAGCCGAGTTGGTTTCGATAAACGCACAGGACCGGTGGAGGCACCTCATTTATTAGAGTACAACTTCAATGTTGATGCTTCCGACATCGTGTCGGCTATAGGTAAAATCAAAGACACCAGGTGGCCGAAGCCCTTATTGTCAGATCCATCGCAAGACCATAACTTACTGTGCAAATTCCACAGCACACACGGTCATAGGACCGAGGATTGCAGAAACCTCCGGGAGGAAGTAGCCCGACTAATCAACAAGGGACATCTCTGAGAGTTTTTCAGCGAACGAGCTGAAAATCAATTTCAAAAAAGAGAAACGAACAGGAAAAATGGGACAAAAGATCCACAACATGTTATCCACATGATTATGGGAGGAATGAACATCCCACAGGAACCCGTTATCAGACAAACCAAAATATCCATCAGTAGGGAAAAGCGAACTCGAGGGTACATACCCGAGGATGCTCTCACATTCAGCGATGAGGACATCGAAACCCTGTCTCAGCCTCACAACGACGCACTGGTAATTTCTTTTCTTGTGAATACATTTCAAATTAAACGTGTGTTTGTGGATCCAGGTAGCTCGGCCAATATATTCAGGTCGAGGGTGGTAGAGCAACTCGAACTGATCGAAAAGGTCGTGCCCGCCTCTCGAGTCCTCAATGGATTCAACATGTCGAGCGAAACAACAAAAGAGGAGATCACCCTCCCGATCAACGTGGCCAACACAACTCAGAATACCAAGTTCCATGTCATTGATGGAGACATGAGATACAATGCCTTGCTTGGAAGGCCGTGGATACACCGCATGAGTGCAATACCATCAACCCTTCATCAAATGATGAAGTTTCCAACCAAAGAGGGAATAAAGACGGTATACCGGGATCAACATGCAACAAAAGAGATGTTCGCGGTACACAGTGTGGTGCCAACATCGACACTTTCTACATCGAAGGAGCTAAAGGGTAAGCAAACGACCAAGTAGCAGTCACAAGCTACATTCCCGGTTGCACCTGAATTTATGAGTAAATGACCGTACCGCGTCCTTAGAACAAACAGATGAAGCGCCATCGAGGCTGGAACACCATCGCGCCATCAGGGCTGGAACACCGTCGCGCACATCGATGTCGGAATGCCATCGCTGCTAAGGTATAACTATCTCCCTTTTTATTCACATTTTATACTGACCTATATGCAGGTGTCGGATAAAAGGAATTAGGTTTAAAAGCATGTGTTGCACTCTTTTCTTTCAATCAGATTTTATCCCAGAAAGGGTTTTACCGGCAAGGTTTTTAACGAGGCAACATCTATGTGCTACCTAAGGAAAACTTAAATAAGTATTCAAGCTTTCTCTCTGGTCAACCTCGAATACTGGGGGGCACCACCCTGAGAGATCGCCTCCTCAGAAAAATCAAAGTGAGCCAAAGAAGGTTCTATTAGGAAATTGTTGTATCGGGCAAAACGGTCAAATGAACCATGTGTGCTTAGGATAATCGAACCCTCGGCGGCGAAAATATGTATGCTTGTACCAAGTAAATCAAAGGAGTATCGTTTACCACCAGAAGACTTTGCGATTCAAAAAAGTTGCTATTATCACAAGGAAAGGCCCAGGGCCAGAAAACCCTCGAGGTCTCGGGGTTTGATATCGACTGCCACTCCAACGAGTTATCAAAGCTCGAGGCCATAAGACCCCAAGCGGGTGACCTTGGGCATGATCAAAACTGTAAGTCCCACGGGCATGATCAAAGCTATAAGACCTCAAGTAAGGCATGTCCCAATCATATGACCTTGCAAAAGGAACAATCCCCATTTTAAAGCAAGGCTATATATTCGAACTTGTATGACCCCTAAAAAGGCATACCATCGATATAAACGCTGAGGATACCTCACTCGGGGACTAAAAGGATACATCCAAACTTAATGACTACGGTCATAAGTCTACAACCAGACATGATGACTACGGTCACAAGGCTACGGCCAAAGTAACGTGACTCAAGGACGCTCTACTATCGCCGTAAAATCAAATCCTTCGAAGTTACTTCAGAAAGAACCGGTTAAATTAGGCTACCTCGGCATAAGCAAAAAGAGATTCGATCATGTTCATGTCAACTCCAAACAATGAAAAGGCTTTGAAACAATTCATCCATAGGGGAAAACCTTCCGAGGTGCTCATTTATCATCACATAACGACTCGTAATCGAGGTTCTTATCGGGCTGTCAAAGAGTCGGACGAACACAAAACTTCAAATGAGTCTTTAACGAGGGAAATATATAGCCACACTGAAGGTCATACCGACCCAATGTGTAAGAGCTTAAACGCCAGCCTAAAAATGCCTAAGGGCAAACACATATGGGCCCACGGGCTAGCTTAAAGAGCCTCAAGGCTAATTCAAAAAAACCTAAGGGTCGATGAGATTAGCCGTAACCCCACTCAAGGGTTGAGCCCAAATCGGTTAACTAAAATGCCTAAGGGAAAACGCATAGGAGCCGATGGGCCAACATCAAAAAGCCTACGGGCGGATTAAAGGTCATATTGACCCCATGCTTAAGAGCTTAAATGCCAGCCTAACAAGCCTAAGGGACAATTTTTAAACCTAAAGGTTTCACCTCGAAGTTCAAATCATTTGGCTAACCGCCAACGTACATCAAAATTTGGAAGACAATAAAGACAAACTCAAGCAGAGAAAAACTCACAAAAGAAGAAAGCCGTAAGGTTTCCTTTTTTATATATATACATATTACAAATGTACATTCAAAACTCCCATAGAGAGACTCATGCAAAGAAGAAAAAGGAAAACCTAGCCTATTCTCGGGACCAGCTCCCTCGAAGGCCCTCAAATATCAACATCGGCATCAGGTGAAAGGAAAAACATGGCGTCGATCTCATCCGCCTTAGCCTGCTTTATCTCCTCCGAGAGATCGAATCCCCTAGCGTGTATCTCTTCAAGGGTCTCTCTCCAAGATCTACACCGAGCATATTCCTTGCTTCTCCTCTCTCTATCAAAGGTTCCTCTCAGCTCAGCCCGAGCATCGGCAACATCTTTTAACTAAACGACCACTTTCTTGTCGGCCTTTGCTCGAGCTTCTTCAACTTCAGCCCGAGCATCGATAACTTCGGCTTTCATTTGCAAAAGTTCGGCCTCAAGCCTTTCGATTTTGCTAGCTTGCACTGAGTTGTCTTCACAAGCATTCTGGAGGTGCACCTCGAGGGCAAAAGCTTTGGCCAAAGCATTATTTTTAGCCGCAGCATGGGCATCTATCTGAGCCCTTAGACCATTTCACTCATGCTCGGCCTGACCAACTTTACCCCAAAGGCGTTCCAGGTCCTATGTCTTCCTCTGCATCTGAAACATCAGAATATTAGACTCCGGAGATAGGAGAAAAAGTATGCACATCATCGAAGCGAAGGTTACCTGTCCCTCGAGACGGCCTTCATAGTCATGGCTTCGACTCACCTCGTACCGAAGGTGTATCAGCTCCTTTGCTCGCTTATTACATAGGAGCCTGAGGGATTTCTCCCCATCCAAGGCTTTTTGCAGCCTGGTTTCACAGCTGAGCAGCTCGGATTTGAGATTGTCAAAGGCCTGTAAAATGTACGCTTCAGTTAAAAAGTGAAAGTACAAAACAGAGAGATTAAAGAATCATGAACACTCACCACGGAGCAGAGCCGTTGAGCCTCCTCAAAGGTTGAGCGCGCATTTCTTGTCCTGTCCTCTTCGACCCCATTCGAACCATCCCGATAGGGGACATCATCATTAGGGACTTCTCTCTCACCGGACGGATCTTGGCCCCGAACGTGCCTCAAAATACCCTCGAAGGGAGAAGAAAGTGGTGGCAGCAAACTCCACCCCTCAAAGTACCTTTGACGGGGGAAGAAAATGGTGGCAAGGGAGGAACCACTCTCCCGGGGCTAGAGACTTGCAGTACCACCTCTTCTCCCCATCCGCAGTCTCTCCTTATCGCCTCAAGGAGTTTCTCTCCTATGGATGGGATGGACCTCGATGCATGCTCCCGATGGCCCTTAACATCGGAAGATATCTCTAAGGCAAAATCCCTCCTCGAAACAAAGCGTCCCAAGGCTAGCTCACTAGTAGACGGCAGTGTACCACTGACCGAGTGGGAAACAGGGGTAGAATTTTCCCCTTGCTGGTGAACGGATTTGGATGTAGCAGCCATAACAATTGTAAAACAAGAAAGGGGAAATGAAAGACTAGGCGAAAGCCCTATGGAGAAAAAGCTGGAGCAAGGCAGAAAAACTTTATAAAGATGACAAATTGCTCAAAGCAGCAAAGCCTTCAAATGAAGGAAGCAAATGCATATATAGGTCAAGCGCATCTGTTCGCTTACTTTGAAGTCCAATTAATTCTGGTCATGCCGTTGCCACTTTTGGGGAAGTGAACCAGGGGGACCACCTCAACCACTTCATAGGCAATGTCATATGGATCACGCTGTTTGAGGGCTCTAGGTCCCCGGGTCAATCTGACCTCGAGGTGGTACCCTATTTCGAGGATCTCAGCTATCATAACTCTGAGCTCTAAGGAGTCTTCAAATGTACATTTAACCTCAAGACGGTACCCGATCTCGAGGACCCCCTACCGCTATAATCATGGGCTATAAGGAGCCACCGAAACCGGCCTAATCTCGAGATGGTGCCCAATATCAAGGATATCAGTTATTATATCTATAAAATCCAAGGAGACATGCAAGCCTAACTAGACTCGGGACGGTGCCCAGTCCTGAGGAGGTTTGTTACTATAACTACGATTTTCTAAAGGAACTATTATTCCAACCTCGAGATGGTACCCGATCTCGAGGATCTCTGCCACTATAGCTTTAAGCTCTAAAGAGAGTCGTTAAAGGTCCACATATCGATCTAGACCGAGATGGTACCCGATCTTGAGGGCTTTATTATTCTAAGAATGGGCTTTAAAAAGTCGACATTAAAATCCGAGAGATTATGTAAGCACTGAAAAGCAAAAGACTTAAAGCAAAAAGTTTCTTGGCATGCCCGAAAATGTATCTACAGAGGTGTCATTATAAAGCTCCCCCGGGAGCCCATATACAAAAAGGAAGAAAAGAGAAGGAAAAAATAATGGGGAGGTATATTCCTCGCCCTCACTATTGTCTGAGTCACTACCGGAGCTCTCGTTTAAAGAAGATGAAAGTGTCGATGCTTCTTCCAGGGCCCTGGCATTCTCGACCTCAACAAAATGGCCCCCGTGGCTCTTTCCTCTTAGAGTGCCTGCCTCCTGGCTTGAGAACGAGCATGGGCAATGGCCCAAGTCAGCCTCAACTCAGCCTTTTAAGATATTTCCCTGGCCCAATTATTGGCAGCAACAACATCTCTTTTGTATGAGGCTATGTGCTCATCAACCTCAGACTTGGCCGAAGATAATGAAGTGACCTCCTCCTGGGATCTCTGAAGAAGGCCCTGGGTCGAGGTCAATTCTCCCCGCAAGAGATCCCTCTCCGAGGCTACGACCCTGACTCGCTCTTTCAGTTCAAGGATCTCCCTATCCTTGATTGTAACATCTTCCCGGAGTTGCTCCACCAGAGCATTCTTTTATTCGATTTGCAAAAACAAATCAAGTTAGTAAATGTCAACTTACGAAAACAAAGATATAAACCCATAGATGTTACGTTACCTTCTCGGAGAAGCCGGTCCGTTCCTGATGAACTCTCTCCAAACTTGCTCGAAACATATTTAACTCCTCATCCTTTCTGGCAGAGGAAGCTTTAAACTCTTATAGTTCCAAGGAAAGCTTCTCGAGCTCCTCCTCACGGCAAGCAAGTTCATAGTTTAGCTTAGAGAAATCTTGTCCATAAAATCTATTGGCCTACAACACAAAGGGAGATGGTTATACAAGAAGGAGTGAAAATTCAAAACAGCGAACGATGTATCAGAAAAGTCACATGTTCATGAAGTTTCTAGGCCTCCTCAAGAGTAACGGAGGCATTGAGGCCGAGTTCCTCCTCAATACCTTTAAATAAATCTTCGAACATGTTATCCTCTCGAGAGATGTCCACATCGGCAGCACCCATGTTCTAGGCGTCCCTTATTTCCCCTGGGGAAAAGGAAGGGCCCAAATTGGAGCCACCCACAACATCGATACCAAGCCCTTCGAACTCGTCGATACAGATTGTACCATGTCCTGCGAATAGCTCGGGGACTGCGCCCGAGCCCTCTTCGAAGGTCCCCTCTGAGCAAGGTTGTTCCAGATCGGCCGCCTCAGATTCGGCGGCCCAATGTTCAACAGTCTTCGGAGAGTCCACACTCCGCCTTACCCTTTGTACTAAATGGCGGCCATCCTCATCGTCGTATTCGCCTGCAGCATGAAGACTTGCAGCTGCATCCGAAGTCAAGACCGTGGCATCGGTCTTAGACTTTCTGGTCTTGGGTTTCTTTATCTTAGGGTACCCCGCCGACGCCTCCTTCCTCCTTTTCTTGCCCCTATCAGGTTTCGAAGTTCCCTCTTCGCCAGTAGGGGCGGCCTCATCAACAGACTGCCCCCGAGACTTGCATGTGCAGGATATATCAAACTTTCCGATGCAAAGGAAGCTTGTGTGAGATTTGACAAAAAGGGGGGGGGGGGGCTTACCATGGTTCTTGTCCTGCCACCTTGTCTTGGATAAATCTCGCCAAGATCATTTGTTTTATGGAAAGACAGATTTTATTTATTTGATCCATCCCGATAGGTTCTAGACCGAGCTGGGGAACCAGACAGTGGTTGCATCATCAAAACAAATATCTATTCAGAAGGAGAAGAAAGGGAAGTAAAGAATACTCAGTATAGAGATGCTTACGTGCCATATTCCATTCCTCCGAGAATGGCATCCTATCAGCGGGGATGATGTCCGAGGTTCTAATTCTAATGAACTGGCTCATCCACCTGCGGTCCTTGTCTTCATCGATGCTTGCGAAGAATGTCTTCGTAGATCGGTGCTGAAGTTTAATTAAACCTTCTCGGAAGAGACGGGGGCTATACAATCTTACTAAGTGGTCGAGGGTGAAGTTCATCCCCTCGATCCGATAAGAGAAATACCGGAGCATATACACTATCTTCCAGACTGAAGGGTAAATCTGACCGAGCGTCACCCGGTACTGGTGGCAAAAATCAAGAATCACTGGGTCTATCCATGGAGAAGAAGAATCCACGGGACTCAGGGTGAAGGGGTATGTGTATACGCTGAGGAAGACTGCTTTATAAGTTACTATGTTTTCCTCAGTGTTGGGGATCTCTATTTGAACTGCCTCCCCTCAGCGGCAGTCCATTTTTACTCTCTCCTCTTTGGGTATTACACCGATATATCTTTACATGGGCTCACATAGGCTCGGTGTGGAATGAGGTTTATCGATGGAAAGATAAGAAATTGTATCAAAGTCACCGGGGATGCATTGTTCGATGATCGGTGAGTTTTTGCTTTGCCCTTGGACGGACGTGCAGATGAAGAGGTTCCCTCTCTTTGAGGTACCTTCTTAGAAGTTTTTACCATAGCTATATCGAAGCTTCTGAGAAACAAGATGAAGAAACAAGCACAAAAAGAAGATGAATGCAGAAGGGATTGGAAGATAACTCTAAAAACTTGAAGATGATGGTGAAACTGTGAATGGCGAGCAAGTGTGGTATTTATAGAAGTCATATGGGAAACGTTTGAGAAGTGGAAAAGTCGAACCATTGGCGAGTCGTGGGTTTCTCGGTAGTTGCGCTGACAACGACCCATGCATAGCTTTTTAAGCAGGCCATTTAATGCTCTGACGGGCTGACGTTATTATGGGGATATCGAAGAGGCAAGTATTCAAGACCGTTTCTTGTCATTCCACTCTAAGAAACGCAAGGACTATCTGTATATGGCTAAAATATGAGAGATCGATTTTGTGATTATTATGGATTTCTGCTACCCGTCCTCAGAAGGCTCGAGGCACGAATCGAGGATTCGATCCCGAGGGTCTCCTATGCTCGACCTCGGGGAAACACAAATCAGAAGCAGTCATAGATGAGCGCGAAACTCTCAAAAGGCACGAGGCTTAAAGTTGACCGGGTCTGCAAGAATAGTACAAGTTTGTACCGTGACATTAAAAGATGTACCAGTTGCATATATTTGTAATAAATGCTTATGTACTATGTTGGTATTCCCCCTCCTATATAAAGGGGACCCTTATCCTTTTTTTTTTCACACATGACATTCAATACAAGGAACAAGAACATTCTCTGCTCTCTAACTCAAACATCCTCTAGTGTCTCTTTGCTGATTTATTACTTGCATTTATGGTGCATCATTGATTGTTATTCATTTATTACTCATCATTGATCAAGAATAGCTTATTTCGAGGCCCATATAGCTATTATAGCTTCATCGACCGCTCACCATTAACCCCGAGCTTCGACCTCGAGAAGCTATCTCAGCCAGCTCGGAACCCCAAACTTAAGGCAGTCTAGTTTGCCTATTTTGAGTCTATATCACCCTTATCTCGTTTCTTTAATTCACATTTAGCATCTATTTCCTAACAACTAGCATTAAAATAAATCACATATTTTTAGAACCACAAATCATATTTAATTGTAATTACCATTTTCAAGGTAAACAAGTTCTTCTCTAGATAAATTAGTATTGTTTTGCAGATCAAGCTCTTCAAGGACATTCATTTTGTCTTCCCAATGTTGAACATGCTCATGAACATTTCCAATCTCTTCTTTAGACCACTGAGTAAGTCTTTTGCTGAGTTTTTTTATTTTCTGTTGAAGTTTCCACAAGGCATTCCCACTAATATTAGAGTTCCACACTTCTTTTACTAGGTTCATGAAGGAAGGTTTTTCCACCCAGAAGTCAAAGAATTTGAAGTACTTAATACCATTGTTGTTTTTGTTATAGCACTTGAGATGTAAAGGTCTATGGTCAGAACCAGTTTTTGGGATGCTTGACAACATTATTTTGTATAAGCTGACACCATGAATCATTAATAAAGATTCTATCAAGCCTCTTCCAAATTCTTCTTCTAGCCTCTCAATTATTGCACCAAGTGAACTTAGGACCTACATAGCCCAAATCCTTAACTTCACAATTGTTCATGGAAGAGCTGAAGTCTAAACTTTTGTACATTCTGTGAGGTCGACCTTCTTGTTTCTCTTCCGGTTCTAGTATAACATTGAAGTCTCCTCCGATGTACCAAGGGCCATCAATCATCATGTGAGTGTCTTCCATGCTACACCATAAGTCTTTTCTTTCATTAGCTTTACATTTTGCATAAACTGCAGTAATGTGCATACTCTTAGCATCCACCCTATTATGCATTTTGATAGTGATCTGTTGATCATCCACAGTAACCACACTTGATTGAAAGTTTTCAGACCACAAGAGACAAATTTGCCCATTTGTATTGGATATGCAATGCTTAAGCCTAAGAAACTCCATGTATTTATAAATCTTGTTCATACTGGCAAATGGTTCCATGAGCTCTATGAAATCTACTTTGTTGATGTTGACAAGTCTTTTTTAGTCTAGGCATGGCCTTTTTTGTGTTAACTCCTCTAATATTCCAAAATATGGCACTTATCATGGAAACAATGAGTTCCAAAATATGGCACTTATCATGGAAACAATGAGGGACATTAGTTTGATCTACCTCCCTGAGGAGGTGCATTGTCATTCTGTTTTTTCTTCCTCTCCTTCTTTTTGTTCAGTTTCTTGCATTTGATAACATGAGAGAAGCCTTCTCCATTATCATGGTCTTGCACATTCTGTAGTTGATGTTCTGGTATCATAACAGTCACAGTATTTGGAGATGTGATCTCAAATTGTTGTTGTGTTTCCTTTCTCATTGAGACTGATTCACTGTTGCATTGCTGTTGTTCTGGATTCAGATTAACTTCAAGACATACTCCAGGCAAATTTTTGATTTCTGAAGGGATACTAGCTGACTCATTGACATACTTTTGCCATTCCAATTCCTTGATTGTTTTGACCTTATCATTATTCGACTTCAAGACAGTTTCTTCATTACCAATAGGGCATTATTCATTGTCACATTGTTACTCCCTTCTTTGCTTATTTCTTGTCTGTTGAACTCCACTTCCATGGTCATTTGATTTCTTCTATTATGTAGGTTTTCTTCATTAGGTACAATGACATTTCTATTTTTTTGACTGCTGGAAAATTTGACATGTTTGAAAATAACTTTAGACTTCTTTTTCGGAACTCTTTTGTGTCTTCTAACCTTGTTTTTTTAGTTCTACTCTTGATGTATATGTTTGTTTGGCCCAAGAAATTTAATGGTTTTGAAGATTGACAAAGGAACTCAAAGATGAACCAGGTCCATCACTGGAGACATAAACACATACAGAGTTAAAGGCATGTGAGGTGCACATGCAGTAGATAAACGAAATCTGGGAAATAAGAGATATCTCCTGATCGAAAAGATTGCAAAATGATAAGGAGAAAAACTCCTTATTCTGTAAGAACAAAATCAAAGATAAGGAAGGATTCAAGGAGTTGATATTAACTAGAACTCTTCCACCAAGGAAGAGTTGCATTAGACTCTAGTAAATCTCGTCTACTAATCATATATATTGCAGATTGTTCTTATTGCACAGGTACGCACAAAAAGCAGAAGTTAAGAAAGAACTGAGAGCAAAATTAGCGAGGCAATTTTGCAAGCAATTCGTGTGAGATTTAAGTGTGCGACTCTGAAGCTACTTGAACCAGCTAGAAGAACCAGTTCCATATGTTGTCTTTTAGTCTATTTTACTTGTAGTATGTGATTTTAACTTGTACCTTTTCAGCATTATATAGAAGTGTCTTTAATACGTACTGTCTGTTTCAAGTTATAGATAACTTGGAGTTGTCGCAAATAGCTAGAGGCTAGTTTGCTACAACGGTGTCACGACCCCAAATCTAAACTAGTCATGATGGCGCTTATCGTGGAACTAGGCCAGCCAAATTAACACTCAACTTAAAGAATCTTTCATTTATATCATTTCTAAACTGATAACCCGTAAAGGTTTCATTTAAATTACCTTTTAAACAGACAAAGCTACACCATATGTTTAAAATACTACCCCAAGAGCCCGGAGTCACTGGTCATGAGCATCTACAGAAAATATACAAGTATGGAAATAAACCCTATAATAGTAAGTAGGATAGAGCAGGGTTGCAGAC
The DNA here is from genome assembly GCA_005239495.1 of Nicotiana undulata. Taxonomy (NCBI): domain Eukaryota; kingdom Viridiplantae; phylum Streptophyta; class Magnoliopsida; order Solanales; family Solanaceae; genus Nicotiana; species Nicotiana undulata. The sequence continues at coordinate 104,386 of ML291831.1, forward strand.
GCGTGCAACTACCTCGCAAAATCTCCGAGAAGTCTTTGGAACAGATAGACAACTCACTCTGTACTAGCACCTGGATCTGCACACAAGGTGCAGGGAGTAATGTGAGTACGCCAACTCAGTAGTAATAAATTATAAATCAGGTATGAGCAGTAAGTAACACATAAAGTCAAATCATCAATTTACAATAAGCACAATCTTTCTTTCCAACAGTGTATACGTTAAATCATGACGCTTAAAAAGCCGATTTCAGTGAAAATCCTTTGAAAAAATGTAATTTCCAACAGTTTCAATAAAATGTTCAAGAAGTTTAGTGTAAAATGATATGAATCGTAAGTAGCCACTCGTGCAAAAACATGAATAATAAACCGCCCCTCGGGCATAACATCACTCAGAATCAGTCCCTTATCATGCCTCAGAATCACTCGTAATCAACCCCTCGGGAAACCTCACATCCACTCATGCCTCCCAATCACTCGTCACTCAGCACTCGCACTCAGTACGTACCTGCGCTCACTAGGGGTGTACAGACTCCGGAGGGGCTCATACAACCCAAGTGCTATATCACTGCAGCGTGCAACCCGACCCAATACCGCTGCGGCATACAGCCTGATCCATATGTCTTGCTGCGGCGTGCAGCTCACTCAGTCAGAAACCTCTCAAAAGCCACTCGGGCTATCAGTAAAACGGGGTACTCGACCCAAAAATATCATTTTATGCATCAATGTAGTGTAAATGAGACTGAGTTTTTAATCAATTAAGCATAATATGACTGTGTATAAATCATAAGTCAACACAGTGAGGAATACAGTTAAAATCCCCCAAGGGGTCTAAACACATGGCATGAGCCCAAATACGACATTCAACCCAAAACTTAGTAATAATCTTTAAACATGAAATATCATATGGTTTATAATCAAATACGCAACTTAATAGTTGCTACGGGACGGACCAAGTCACAATCCCCATCGGTGTACGCCACACACTCGTTATCTAGTATGTGAGCCACTCCAAAATTTATATGAAGTCCGGGGTTTCATACCTGCAGGACAAGATTTACAATCATTACTTACCTCAAACCGGCCCGAAAACTACTCTGCGATAGTCTTGCCCCTCGAATCGGCTCTCAAATGCTCTGAATCTAACCAAATCAAGATTAATAACATCAATATATGCTAGGGAGTCGAAACCCATTAGAAAATTATCAAGATTAGGCACAAATCCCAAAATTGGCCAAACCCGAACCCCGGGCCGACGTCTCGAAATTCGATAAAAATCAATAAACCGGAATCCTTATTCACCCATGAGTCTATACATACCAAGAACATCAAAATCGGACCACAATTGTCCCTTCAATTCCTCAATTAAAGTCTCCAATTTCCCATGCCCTAACTTCCCCAGTTTACATTTCAAAAACATGTAATCTAGTCGGAATATTCGATGATAATTCAATATTATGGAGTAGAAATGATCACAAGTGACTTACCTAAAGATTTCTCATGACTTCTCGCTCAAATATCGCCCCAAGTCGTGTTCTTGTCGTCCAAAAATGTGGAAATGAGCTAAAAAAAACAAGACAGCTCAATAAAAACATGAATCTGGTCGCTAAATGCCCAAATCCCAAAGCTAAAAGTGCCAAATCTGGTCGCTAAAGGTGCGCACCAGATCCTGTTGCACCAGCAATGTTTATTTTCATTAAAAAGGCTCTAACTCCACCATACGAACTCGGAATTCGATGATTCTTGTTCCTATGAGTCCCAAATAATAATACGAACATAGCCCTTCAATCAAAATTCAATTCGAAGCTCATTTGCTAAGTGCGATACCCATTTTGCTCGTTAAATAATTAACTCATGTTTCGCGTCAAAAACCCAATCGCGACTTGATGAAATTAGACCAGACCTTCCAGATCACTCCTATAATTCATTATCATAATCCCGGAAGTCTCGAAATCAAATTTCGATCTCTAGAAAAAAAAATGGACCTTTGGATCATTACATGCTAATGCTCAAAACGCCAAAATCTTCCAAGAACTCTTCCAAAACTTATCCGAGCCTCATGGGACCCCAACCAAGTATACTAACAAGTCCCATAATATGACAAAAACTTAGTCGATGCCTCAAATTACATCAAACAATGCTAAAACCGTGAATCACACCCCAATTCAAGCTTAATGAAACTAAGAACTTCCAACTTCTATATTTGATGCCGAAACTTATCAAATCAAGTTCGATTAACCTCAAATTTTGCATACAAGTCACAAATGACACAACGAACCTATTCCAACTTCCAAAATTTCATTCCGACCCCGATATAAAAATTTCCACTACCGACCGAGAAACACCAAGTTTCCAATTTCGCCAATTCAAGCCTAATTTTACCACAGACCTCCAAATCACATTCCGGACGCGCTTCCAAGTCCAAAATCACCTAACGGAGCTAACCGAATCATAAAAATCCAAATCCGAGATCGAATACTAAAAAGTCAAAACTTGGTCAAACCTTTCATATTTAAAGCTTCAAGCTGATAATTGTTCTTCCAAATCTATTCTGATTATACTAAAAACCAAAACCGACGATTTACATAATATTCGTTCTAGATCCCAATGACCTCATCTCATCCAACAAGACTACTCTAGTGACATGACACATTGATACAATCTAAAGGCACGACCCATGCGACCCGCGCACCTATAAGCAACAGTCCAAATGTACTCAAATCAAGGAAAAAATTACTCAAATGAGAGAGTTGTACCGCAAGCTCACCCGTACAACCACAAAATAATGCTAAGAATCCATCACACATCGTAGAACTAGAACACATGAATCTAACCCGAAGGATCATACCTCTACATAACATCGCTGCAATGCGCGACCCTATCCAAACACTGGTCCATATGAGACACCTCAAGTCACCATGCTCAAAATCATCAACCACGCGCAATTTGATGTCTAGTACCTAAAGTAAATCACCATAACCACGGAGAAGTAAATGACGCAATGCCATGCTAGCCCGAATCAGAAGGAACATAACCAATACGTCTCAATCCCGCAATGCCCAATTACTTACTTTACTCAAATCCCACTATAAAGCCCAAATAAATCTGCACCATATGTGCATATAACCAATAATCACCACTCCTCGCAACACCGAAGGGTAACTCATAGATCACTCTAGAATATGAATAAACTCAACGACAATCGAATGGTACATCCCTCGACAATAGCAATTCGGAGTCAACAATTCCGACCCGGTGCAGAACACACACCCATACTGGCCTACCAATAACCCTAAATCAACTCTGGTCACCCACAACAAATAGATAACTTTCTAAAAGTTCACAATGACTGAATCGTAGCATATACTAACATCTAACTAGCTTTGCTCGCATCCTCACAGTCCACAACCACAAATTAATCTGTTTACGAAAATTCCTAGTCTCGAAGTCCATGAAACGCACCAATTACCATATCTGATCCCAACTCCACCACTCGAATATATAACATGTCTCTAATACTCAATCATTCCACGGGGGATACCCCCATAATTCCTCTGTGTCACCAAGCAACCTTGAATATCAGCAGTCGATCCAACTAGAGAGCGTCGCAATACCGGTGAAGCACCCTTAACTCCACACATTGACCTTTCTGAAATGTATACCCTCATCAAGCTACCCAATTGGTGATATCATCTACCTAGTCATCTGAAATTGCCAATGCTGCCTGAGAAATTTGACCTTCCTTCCAGTACTGAACCGAGATCTCACATATGCAAATCTCAACTCTACACAATATACCGCATACGCCACGCCATCCTATGATAAATATGTGAACTTCATGATCCATTCCGAGCCACAAATAACTACGTACCTAACTAGTCAAGAACTTTACATTTGATCCCATCCAGAAGCAAAATCACTATACATCACATGCTCCTCACGCCGGTAGAAAATACACATCTCTAACCGTAGTAGAAACCATCCAGAACTATCCGAATTCCATTTTTACAACACCAAACCATCAGGACTGAATCCTTCTAACTCAACCAAGCTACGCAGGTCACCAAAACCCAAGAACATTGCCAAGAAACACCTGTAAGAACTCATTACCTCATAAGCACCCAAAGAACTAATCATATCCCTTACCATGCCGATCCAACCTGCTTCCAAGTTGTCCTATTTATCCAAGTTCCTTCTGAATTATCTTCGAATTAGTACTTATTCTTTCCATAATACCTCAATCCTCAACCCAGACTCACCACACGAGACCCCAACATAAAACCATACCGTCTATGGCTCATAAGCTGCTGAATACTCTCTCAAATATCTCCAAAAGTACCATATTAAAAATACTTACCCTGAAGAGACTTCATGCAAATCTAAAGCCATCACCTTCACCTTCCTGATACTGATATGAAGAATCTATGATAATGTTTTACACCCTCCAACGTAAATCTCAGTTTCTAGCCAATTACACATCTCGAAGATTTCCAATCGTTACATATAACCTTGAACCATCAGAACTATTATCGAGAGTCACCCACTCTACGCAATTCTCAATTAAACTTATCAAGCAGACTGTACGACCTGGCCCCATCTGCACCCCTACATACTAGGAAGTAATCCACACTTCGAAGCAACCAAGCATATCCCTACTCCGCACACACTATACCCTTTACTAATACAACTCATACATTCAATAAAACCCAATTACCCATAGAATATATTACAACTTGTATTCCAAATTTCCGTTACTCAAGCCCTTCCCAAACTCCACCTCTGCAAGTCATAACTGATTCTTCGACATACCTCGAACCGAGACCAATACAACACTTAATTGTGCAATCAACTTAACATTAACAGACTCCCCCACTTGGCTCAAAGCCAACGATCAAGACAAACAATAACTCACAATGCCCATACGCTATCAGTGCCACCATACTGCAGTGAGATTCAACTAAATCCTTCATACGCTCATATGACACAACCCAATCTAATATCCCAAATCGTATGAAAATCTCGCATTCACCATTGTAATAGCCAATGCCAACTTCCACAAGCGACCTAACTCAAATTGCAACATATATCAATTACTGATAAAAGAGTACTTACTACAAAAACACCTAAGGGTCACACAACCTCAGGACACCCCGCGGGATGTAACCCCGCCCGTTTAGCCTCAAATTGATATCACCTCCATACCCTTCCAAAAATCATAGCTATCACGCAATTACTATACCCTCATACAATAAAACACAACCAATGCCTATCCTCGAGACATCAAGATATGCGGTATAAGAACCTGAAGCTGATGGCAGAACTAACACCATGGCTGTGGTCAAGGAAATCTTGAGCTTCTGGAAGATCTACTCACACTCGTCTGATCACATGGATACCCTTACTGGACACCACATGTCCCAAGAAAGCTACTGAACTAAGCAAAAATTCACACTTGGAGAACTTTGCATAGAGCTTCTCCTCCCTGAATCCTTATAATACCACCCTCAAATGCTGAGTATGCTACCCCTGGCTATGTGAGTACGCCAGGATGCCATCAATGAATACAATAACAACAAAGTGCTAACACGGTTGAAATACACCATTAATCAAATACATGAGCGCTGCTGGGGCATTGGTCAGCCCAAAAGACATCAGCAGAAGCTCAGAACACAACAAGAAAATCCACTTCACTCCAAAACTAAGCTACACAAGAGCTCCTTCAATACACTCGCAACTCGAGGCCATATTCTAACTTAAGACAAAAGTCAAATACTCAATGGTTCTTGCTACATCTCCTACCAATTCATTTTTGTCACAATCAAACACCTGAACACATCTAACCATCAAATCACACTCACCACGTAGTCATCTAGTCACCAAATCCCATAAATAAGAACACAAACAAACATATAAGTCCCCAAATGCACGTGCTCGCACAAACAAAATCTCAGCACTCAAGCCACAAACAAAATCTGACCTGAAGTCCTCCAGACTGGCCCATTATAAATATGCTGAAAATCACATCTCACCCATGGGAATCACAAGCCATCGATGCACAGCTGGTACCGAGCGCTCACGTGCGCATTCGAATACATGAAAGGAATTCAAAGTGTTACGCTTTTGGCTGAATAAATGGATTCGCACGACAAGAATTCAAGAATATGAGATTTTTCCTAAGAGTTATGCAGCCTCTCGAAGATAAGTACAGACGTCTCCGTACCGATCCACAAAACTCTACTAAACCTGCTCATGACCGGTGAGTCCTATGTAACCTAGGCTCCGATACCAACTTGTCACGACCCCAAATCTAAACTAGTCGTGATGGCGCCTATCGTGGAACTAGGCTAGCCAAATTAACATTCAACGTAAAGAATATTTCATTTATATCATTTCTAAACTGATAACCCGTAAAGGTTTCATTTAAATTACCTTTTAAACAAACGAAGCTACACCATATGTTAAAAATACAACCCCAAGACCCCGGATTCACTGGTCATGGGCATCTATAGAAAATTTACAAGTCTGGAAAATAAAATCTATAATAGTATGAAAGAGAGAGCAGGGTTGCGGACGCGTGCAACTACCTCAGAAAATCTCCGAGAAGTCTCTGGAACAGATAGACAGCTCACTCTGCCCTAGCACCTGGATCTGCACACAAGGTGCATGGAGTAATGTGAGTACGCAAACTCAGTAGTAATGAAAATAAATCAGGTTTGAGCAGTAAGAAACACATAAAGTCAAATCATCAATTTACAATAAGCACAGTCTTTCTTTCCAACCTTGTATACGTTAAATCATCACGTTTAAAAAGCCAATTTCAGTGAAAATCCTTTGAAAAAATGTAATTTCCAACAATTTCAATGAAATTTCCAAGAAGTTTAGTGTAAAATGATATGAATCATAAGTAGACACTTAGGCAAAAACATGAATAATAAACTGCCCCTCGGGCATAACACCACTCAGAATTAGTCCCTCTGCATTCCTCACAATCACTCGTAATCAGCCCTGAGGGAAGCCTCACAGCCACTTATGCCTCCCAATCACTCGTCACTCAGCACTCGACACTCAGTAAATACCTGCGCTCACTGGGGGTGTACAGACTCTGGAGGGGCTCCTATATCCCAAGCTCTATATCGCTCGTGCAACCCGATCCATATGTCTCACTGCGGCGTGCAACCCGATCCAACATATCTCGCTGCGGCGTGCATCCCAATCCATAAATATATATTGTTGCGGTGTGCAACCTGATCCATATATACTCCTCACAATATAGGCTCTCGACCTCACTCAGTCAGAAACCTCTCAAAAGCCACTCGGGCTATCAGTAAAACGGGGTACTCGACCCAAAAATATCATTTTATGCATCAAAGTAGTGTAAATGAGGCTGAGTTTTAAATCAGTTAAGCATAATATGACTGAGTGTAAATCATAATTCAACAAAGTAAGGAATAGCAGTTAAAGCCCCCAAAGGGTCTAAACACATGGCACAAGGCCCAAATACGGCATTCCACCCAAAACATAGTAATAATCTTTAAACATGAAATATCATATGGTTTATTATCAAATACGCAACTTAATAGTTGCTACGGAACGGACCAAGTCACAATCCCCATCAGTGTACACCACACACTGGTCATCTAGTATGTGCGCCACTCCAAAATAGTGATACAATGTGAAGTCTGGTATTTCATACCATCAGGACAAGATTTACAGTCATTACTTACCGCAAACCGGCCCGAAAACTACTCCCGAATGCTCGAAATCTAATAAAAACCAGATTAATAACATCAATATATGCTAGGGAGACGAAACCCATTCGAAATTATCAAGATTAGGCACAAATCCCGATATTGGCCAAACCCGACCCCGGGCCCACATATCAGAATTCGATAAAAATCATAAAACCAGAATTCTTATTCTCTCACGAGTCTATACATACCAAGAACATCAAAATCGAACCACAATTTCCCCTTCAATTCCTCAATTAAAGTCTCCAATTTCCCATGCCCTAACTTTCCCAATTTACACCTCAAAAACATGTAATCTAGTCGGATTATTCAATGATAATTTAATATTATGGAGTAGAAATTATCACAAGTGAGTTACCTCAAGATTTCTCATGACTTCTCGCTCAAAAATCGTCCCAAGCCGCGTTCTTTTCGTCTAAAAATGTGAAAATGAGATAAAAAACAAGACAACTCAATAAAAACACGAATCTGGTCGCTAAAAGCCCAAATCCCGTAGCTAAAAGTGCCAAATCTGGTCACTAAAGGTGCGCACCAGATCCTGTTGCACCATCAATGTTTATTTTCACTAAAAAGGCTCTAACTCCACCATACGAACTCGAAATTCGATGATTCTTGTTCCTATGAGTCACAAATAATAATACGAACATAGACCTACAATCGAAACTCAATTCGGAGCTCATTTGCTCAGTGCAATACCCATTTCACTCGTTAAACAATTAACTCATGTTTCGCGTTAAAAACCTAATCGCGACTTGATGAAATTAGACCAGACTTTCATGATCACTCCTATAATTCATTATCAAAATCTTGGAAGTCTCGAAATCAAATTTCAATCTCTAGAACTAAAAATAGACCTTTGTATCATTACATGCTTATGCTCAAAACACCAAAATCTTCCAAAACTTATCCGAGCCTCATAAGACCCCAACCAAGCATACTAACAAGTCGCATAATATGACGCAAACTTAGTCGATGCCTCAAATACATCAAACAATGCTAAAACCGTGAATCACACCCCAATTCAAGCTTAATGAAACTAAGAACTTCCAACTGCTATATTTGATGCTGAAACCTATCAAATCAAGTCCGATTAACCTCAAATTTTGCATACAAGTCACAAATGACACAACGAACCTATTCCATCTTCTAGAATTCCATTCTAAACCCGATATCAAAATTTCCACTGCTGACCGAGAAACACCAAATTTCCAATTTCGCCAATTCAAGCCTATTTTCACCACGGATCTCGAAATCACATTCCGGATGCGCTCCCAAGTCCAAAATCACCTAACGGATCTAACAAAATCATAAAAATACAAATCCGAGATTGGATACTAAAAAGTCATAACTTGGTCAAACCTTTCATATGTAAAGCATCAAGCTTAGAATTGTCACAGTGTCAACGGGCGGCTACATAGATACCACAACTGAAATATATATACATAAATATACAAGCCTCAGTCTGGGACAAAAGACTGAGAAAAATGAAACTAGAGGGCTCCAGGGGTGCTGTCAGGATGACGCCAAGAAGACAGCTCACCGTATGGAGTGACACCGTGATCAGTATCTATCGGCAAACGGACGACCAGACGGACCAGCCTCTAGACCTGCACAATCAAGTGCAGAAAAAGAAAAGAAAGTGCAGCATGAGTACATATAAACAAATATGTACCCAGTGAGTATCCCGTCTAAACTCGTAAAGAGTAGTGACGAGAGGTAGAATATATA
>ML291833.1:4260-66877 GCA_005239495.1 Nicotiana undulata
CTTGGCACTTACTCAGTACATGGGGTCGGTTGTACTGATACTACACTGCACTTCCTTGTGTTGTGCAGACCCTGCTACCGGACCCCGTGGAGCGTTCTGAGGGAGATACCTTCAGTCCACATCAGAGCTTCGAGGTATACACTGGCGTTCGTGGATCCCGAGGCTTCTTTCCTTTACCGTTCATTGTCTTTCTTATTATTTCAAGACAGTGTTGTATTTTTATTTCCAGACTTGTATTTAGTATTCCAGCAGTTAGTCCGTGAGATTGTGACACCCCGGTTTTGGGAAGTCTACGTTATCTTATGATTGTTATGTTTCTCTTTTCCGCATTCAAATTTTATTATTTTTATTATCGATGTTGGAAAGATTATTGTTGGGAAAGGTACGTTATTGATGTACAGTGAAACTTGTTTCCCACTGTTATCCCAGTACATGATGGGAATTGGTTGAGGCTAATGAATTAGCATTTCATTTCGTACTAAATAATTTTTATTGCTATTGCAAGTTACACGTTGGCTGGCCTAGCGGGTTCAACGTTAGGCGCAGTCACGGCCTAAAGGGTGGGAATTTGGGTCGTGCCATAAAGCAAAGACCACGCTTTTTATACCTCCTCTTTGGCCACGTTTTTCAAGTCCTATAGCTACATTTTTGAAGTGTGCATTTTGTTACGTTATAGGCCACCCTTTTTAAGTGTTGCTCCTAAAGCAACAAATATAAAACGTGGCCATTGTTCCCATACATGTCACACTTTTGTTAGTACCCTGTGGCCACTTTTAAAGCGTAACAATTTTGTCTACATTGTAAAGCATATATTTTTAACCTTTATAAGAGTCACAATTATGTGGTTAAAAAGTTAAATATTCCTTGTGAATATCCTGTAATCACATTTGTTTCAAAGATATTAACTCATGTAGATCTCAAACACTACATAAACTAATAAACAACAAAAATTATTTTACAGGTACATATTTTCTATCGACTTCGAAAAAGAAATATTTCATGTATTACATCAGCTAATAAAGCCAATTGCTTCAAGGTGCATACTACCGGTAAACTTTTACAAAAGTATATGTATTTAAATAGTATCATAAACATCATAATTGTCAAAAACTCCCCATCACTAACTTCCAATAAATCAAGTTGACTTTAGAGCACCATTTCAATTGCATCACCAGAATTTCCTACACATACAAAATTAAATCAAAAGTTGTCCCCCGTTTGCACCTGTCAACACATACTATCAACGGAGAAAAGTACAGAGTTAATGCAGGAGACAAAAGATAAGGGACAAACAGAAACACATATTTCAACACATTTCTTATGCTAATAGCCAATTGAAATTCAGAGAAATATTTTGGTATATTTCAACGAGTAATGGATATAGAATACTTTGCAGCACCTCCAGATGAGTACCTTTATACAATCATATTTAAGTTGGAATCATTATTTAGGAGGATTACAGTTTCAATCGCAAGCTTATGACAGAATATGTAATTAAAACTATCCGACTTAGCACACTTCTCATCAGGAAATATGTTTAAAAACTCTCTCTCTTGCATAACTCATAGCTTTTTATGTTCTTTATACAAGAAAAATAATTCATTTGATCTCACAGTAGTATATATTTCACGATTTCATGTTCAATAATAATATATATTTCAGTATTACCCTCTAGACAATTGCATGCTTGGATAGAAGCATATCAGATATTGCTTAACTAACCTTGTAGAGTATATTTCTCTACTCTGCACTCTCAAATAACTTTTGTCCATGTTCGTCTCTTCTTCATGTGGATGCAGAACCAACAACCTAAAATCAAAATATAGAATGCAGTCCAACAACATTACAGAATATTGATCAAAGAACCAAGATGGTAATTGGGCAAAAAATATTAACAGAAATAGTTTGAAATTTAGGACAATCATAAGTTTGTAATTATTAAAATTACCTTCTTTTGCTAAAAGCTTGTACAATAATACTTTAGTTTGTTCATAATTATTCGGCAAAAATAGTATGCTGAAATGCTGTGCAAGATCGCTGCAAAAACGTTGTACAGAAAGAAAACTATGAGAAATATTATATCTAAAAATAAAATATTGAGGTGGTAAAAAAGCAATAGAGTTTTCTTATGACCAACAAGATTTGTATATAAGATTCCATGAAAGAATATGCAGATGTGTGTCACACTAAGATCATTTAACTATGACAAAAATGTTAAGTCCTGCTGAAAATAAAATTAAACAACAACCATATATACTGATCCAATTTAAAGAGTTTAGTATTTATTGCATAATCATTTAATTAGTCATAGATTGTCATGTAAAAGGACTTCAAATGAAAGAAGCTGAGTGAACATCAAACGCAATTGTCATGACATCAAATTTTTAAAAAAGATAAGTTATATTATCGCATGTGAAACAAACAAGAGAGCATGTTACGGTGTAAATAATAATGACACACACTAGTTAAATTATATGTGAGACTTTTTTTACACATTAGATAACTACTCAATGAACAATCAATTCTTGAAGTAGCTTACATAAAATGTAGCATGGAACTGGGGTTCTTAGCTGCCAAGTGTACATGGATCGGCCAAGGACATGATGCCAAACTTGAGATCAAGGGATTCTTAGCTTCTAAATTTGTAATTAATAGTTGTTTTAATCCCACATTCTAAATCAACTACAGAAAAATTAATGGAGCAGAGAGTAGCATATACGATTGAGGTTCGAACAGAAATTTATGTACCTTTGTGAGCTCTCCTAATCTCTGACTTCTTGAGTATTTCATAACCCAAATGTAAATGTTGTAAAAGGTGAATTGGTGGGTTTATCTTCTATTTCATTAAGTTTTGCCAATCAGTATCCTATACTCTACTATCTTTTCGTGAACTAATATTTTCTCAACAATTAAAGAGAAAGAAACAGTAACTAAAAAATAAACGAAGTTTTTTGCCATACTTATAGATAAATGTGTGGGAAATCGTTACAATTAGGTCTCGTCCAGCAATATTCAAACAAATAATTCTAATCATACTCACCAAGTTATTGTTCGAACGGTATCAAATAAGAATTATAATACACAAGCACAACATTGGACTAAATAAGCACTAAAAATGAGAACTCTACCTTATCGAAATGTGACAGGAAAAGACACTCAACTACAATTTAAGCTTCACCAAATGTGTTGAACCAAAGATGCGCCACATTAACTCATCACCACAATAGTGTGAAAATAAATTAAAACTTTCAATTATACCAACAAGAGAAAAAGTAAAGTGGCAACAAGTTATAAATGTATCATGAACTTCTGCTCATGATTGACCCAGAATGAAAGAAAATGTTAGTAGGGGTAAAGAAAACACATGAATGTTAATAAAACAAAAGACATGCATTTTTGGCATCACATAAAAGCATATATCTAATTCGAATATAAAATTATTATAGGGTTCTCGCAAAATTCATAAAATACAAAAGCAAATCTCTCAACTAAAAAAGAGGAATTTCACAGAAATTCAAAGAAGCCATTAACAAGGAAAAGAATTTTAGGAATTTCAAAGAAGCCAAATTGAAAAGTCATTAAAAGCAAAAATTCCAGAGAAGCCTTACACGCAAGTCTTTGAAAAATGGAGGTGAACAGTGGTTGCAAACCCTAAATGACGAAATCCCCAATTGAAACTGATAGCCACAGAACCAGACAAAGAGAAACTTCTGATATTCGAGAAGAGAAATTAGAAGAATTCCATCGCCTCCATCAACGATTTCAGCCGTACGCACCCCGCGAACAGAGGTACAAGAGGAGCCAGATCTTAGGGAAGAAGGATGAGATCTTGTTGTGTGGGTAAATTTGAAAGACATATTCTAATTAGTGTATTTTAGAGCGTAATTTTTCGCCAAAACAAATAAAGGGAAATCTGAGCGGGAAATTATAGAGGACTTTAGAGCACATTTAGGGAGGGTCGCAATTGCAAATATAAACAACCACTCACTTAAAGTGTTACATTACATGTGACTAAGTGTTGCCATAATTTAATGGATCAGCAACACGTAAAAAGCGTAGCATTTAAAATTAAAAAGAACACTTTGTAAGCGTTGCTAAAATTCCGTGGCCAAAAGTGCTCGACAAATGCCACCCTGTAAAAAGCGTTCCCGTAGGTATATTTGGCAACACTTTTTAAGCGTCGTCTAAAATTGGTGTGGCCTTAGGCCATTTTTGTTGTAGTCTCATTTCTCTCATTTTCATAAATCATACTAACTTATAGCCTGTTTGGCCAAGCTTTTTTTTGGGTCAAAAGTGCTTTTTTTTTGCAAAAAGCACTTTTGACTAAAAATTGAGGTGTTTGGCCAAGCTTTTGGATGGAAAAAAGTACTTTTGAGGAGAAGCAGAAAAAATAGCTTCTCTCCAAAAGCACTTTTCTGAGAAGCACTTTTGAGAAAAATATACTTAGAAGCAGTTTTCAAAAGCTTGGCCAAACACTAATTACTGCTTAAAAGTGCTTTTCAAATTAATTAGCCAAACACAAATTACTTCTCATCAAAAAATACTTTTGAGAAAAGCACTTCTCAAAATAAGCTGATTTTAGAAGATTGGCCAAACGGGCTATTAGCTTCTATTTTTAATAATAACCATAACTCCCATGCTTTTCATATTCATAACTCTCAAATATTTAATTTAAAAATTAAAATACCTTATGGTATATATTCAGCTATTTTTTCCTAAATAAATTCATAACTTTGTTTCATGAGACCCCTACCCAAGACTACCCTTTTTATTCTTTACCTGAAATAGTAATGTTGTCATATTTACTGCAACATTCGATTCATATTTTAGTTTGGGTTGAGGAAGAAGGTTCTTGAAAATGATCGATATTGAGGGAGGGGGTGTCGACCAAGAACGCGAAAAATTATACACTAATTTTGCATTTCTATTTCTTTCTATTTTCTTAAGAATAAGGTCTCAAGTTGTATCTTTTTCTTCTCTATTTAGTTTCTCATGTATTCTCGTTCGCTTTATTTTCTAGGAACTTTTGTTTTTCGCAAGTTTGTATTTTCTTTTAGACTCAAATTAATTACTTATGAGTTAAACTTTGTTGAAGTATGCTAACAACTAACCAATAACAACTCATTGTGTAAAAAGGATAAATTAACATTCATATACGCTCTTTATTGGATATTTTGGCAACACTACTTATTTCTTTTAGGGAGTAAAAAATATTAGCTAAAAGTAACTTAGCAGGCGCAAGTTCCTCATAATTTAATTCTAATTAAAATGCTAAGTATTACTATGATTTATCAATATGTAGAATTATCTTTTATATTCATATTAATTTAAAAAAACTTATCTCTCTCATTCACTATATGTCATTATTTTTCTTTTTTATTTTATTATTTAGTGATGTTTCTTATAACCGCGCGAAGCGCATAAAATTTTACTAGTGTGAAATAATCTGAATATCCATCTAACTCAAAACCTTAAAGCAATAATCTGATTTAGCACTTTTTTTTAAGTCAGCTGTTACGCAGTACAAGTTATTCATTCCTGAAGTAGTTTTTTTTTGTTCTGAAGTAGTTGGCACACCAAATAGATTCTTAATTTTAGTAAAAACATAGTATATATTAAGCGTATTGACCTTGACTTTATAATATTTTTTGGATGCAAGTGGGATAAATAAAATCCAATTTACTCCAATTGGGATACATAAAACAAAGGGGAAAAAAATCATTGATTGGTTGGCTATTACCAAACTCTCGTTCTGTCTTGATTGGCCAATGTATTTCAAGAAACCTTTACGTACAATATAAATGTCTGCGTTTAGATTTGTTTCTGATCAGCAGGCTTTCGTTTTTGCATAACACTAAGTCCAAGTTTCTTTCTCTACTACGCTGAGCTCATAATAATAATGGATATCAACGAAGAGAAATCAGCCAAGTCACAGTTACCCATTGAAGGAGATCAAGAACAGAAAGCAACAAAGTCAGAAGAAACAGCTAAGGAAAATGATCAAGTGATCATCACTTCACCAAAGACTGTAACAATCGAAAGTGATATTGCAAATATAGCTGCAGAACAAGTTATTAAAGAAGAAAATCCAACCGAGGACAAGAAAAATGAAGAGAAAGGCGGTGAAGATACAAAAGAAAGTGCAGAAGGATTAGATGCGGAGAAGAAGCCAACTGAAGAAAAGTTCAAATGCCGGCCAATAGCGTTTCTGTTGGGACTTCCATTTGCCCTTATATCTCTTGTCCTCGCTTTTGTTGGAGGCATTATCTGGATTCTCGGGTTTGTCCTCCTTTAATTCCTCTTTCTTTTTATAATACTTCTATCTTTACTCTTTTTTTTGGTTACAAAATCAACTTATATACGAACACTAACACTCAATGACGGAGTCACATGCACTCAAGGGGTGTCAACCGATACCCTTTCGTCGAAAAATTACACTGTTTAGGTCGGTAAGTTTTTAAATAATATGTATATATATTATATAATGATACCTCTTGATTGTTTGGTGAGTTTGCTTCTTTATATTTTGATACCCCTTAATGAAAATCCTAGCTCCGCCACTGCTAATATATATATATATATATATATATATATATATATATATATATATTTTGTATATTGTATCTTATTTTTTAAATTTTTAATCCCGTGACATGTACCTAGCAAGTTATCTTTTGGGTGACATAATAGTTAAACTGCTCCAAGAAATGCCTGCATAGATAATAGAACAATTTATGTATTTATTTTTGTTTTTCTTATTAAACATATTTTGAAAAAGTTCCTTATTAACAGCTATCCTGTTTCTTCTGAGAGAAAAATCCCAATGGACGCGAGTCACGAGTATTAATGGAATTTCTTTATAAAGTTGAACCTATAACTTCATGTTCATTATCATGACTGTTTTATTAGGACAAGTTACTGACTTACTGGTCTATGTTTATCGCGAATGAGCTATAAGCTAAGTAAACAAACTATTTTATTGTACTATGTCCTACAATTTGTATGTTTTAGAGGTGAAGATTTATATATATACCTATATGAAAAGTACTTCTAAACTGCTAATTATTTTAAGAGTGTTTATTAGTCTGACTTATTCCTAAGTATCTTGTTGTGCCATATATGTCAAACAAAGTTGTTGGAAGAAAGCATTTTTTATGTTAATTAAATGTATAAGCTTCTTTGTAGCTTATTGATATATTTTGGTCATGTGGATGGTGCAGGTTAATGTTGACATGTATATGCCCCTGCTGCTTCTGCGTAACTGTCTTGGTTGAAATGGCACTTGGTCTAGTCAATGCTCCTTTTGCCTTATTCCAGTATATAACTGATAAAATACCTTTCTGAAGAATGAAGAACCTCCTTGTTTATGGGAATTATGGGATTTAAATTGAAGATTGCTCAATGTTGAACTACATTTAAGTACATCACTTCAATTAATCCTATTACATAATCTCCCATCTTCTACCTTTTCCTCTCTCACTATTACAGACCTTTATCCATAGAGAAAGAAAAGGACAAAATAAACAAGAAAATATTAAGATGTGTTTTATGTGTTCTAGTCTTCAAAATTTGGTTGGTTGTTCTTGATCTTTTTACAACGTTAGATTAATGTCAAGTTCATGTAAGTACCTATTATTCTCGTAAATATTAATTGAGAGCGATTTTCTTGTACAACAATATATGTAATTATGTGTCTTTGAGAGTTCTACAAAAATGAAATCACTTTTCCTTCTTTTGATGAGGATACTCCATAAGGATTGAAATATCTTATCCAAGGTAAGATACTTAAGTGAAAGTGATGAGAACATATGATACATATGTCTAGGTTAATCCATGATGGAGAAAGCTGATCATTAAAACTGTCAGTCCTTATCTCGAATATAGCAAATTACGACACCAAATTGGTAGGCATCATAAAACTGAAAGAGAGCAAGACCACTAAACACCACTCCCCTCTCCCAACCCACCCCCAAAAAGGAAGAATTAACCCAAATAGCTGATCATCTAATCTATTAAATATGAAATAGTCCGCTAATATAAAATATGTGTATAATTCATGTTTAATATATATATATATAACGGTATATAATCAATGTACAATCGTATTCTAACTAAAAAAAGTAAACATTGAATCTGACCGGCTATTTGTGTAACAATTTAAAAAAAAAGCAAGAAAAAGGAAAAGAAACCAAGAACAAGAACACCAAACGCAAACGCAAAGATAAGAAAAAAGTTATATGATTCTAATATGCATTACGACAATGCACTTACTATTCGACGTATTATATATAATCAATCCATCACCAAGCATGTCCTGCCATTTTTTTTTTTTTGGATAGATGGGCTCAGGGCTTATAATAAACGCTAATTAACATTAGGACATGACGATTCTTTTGACTATCAATTATTTACGTTACGTGTACTCAAAATTGTCCTTCCACAAAGCACATTTGGTCGGAAGTCCATTATTTGAAACCTTCGCCACAGAAATCCTCTCCAATATTGTTCCAACAGAATATCTCGCAATTGTTACTTTTCTTAAACTTAATTGCACGGACTAGAAAAGCCAGATTTTGGAGTTCCTGAAAATAAAACTGAAAGAACCGAAAGTTATACTCTAAAATAGAATACTCTAAACTCAAAACTCAAAAATGTAAAAATTTACCATCGAAACTGTAAAGTGAGTCATTTAGCTTAACTGGGACTGCATAAAGATTTACAATCTAATACCAGCAAGTTATGAACACAGTTATCATATTTCTGTAGTAACCAAATATGATAATACAAATGCCATTTTATAATGTTCGTCTATTTTTTACCATGAGATCTAAAACTCATTTTACTGTTACTAAATCGTAGAATTTTGTAAACCGAAAATAGTGTTGTGATGACCCATAGGTAATCTAGAGCTTTATACCCTAATTGTGTGAGTCGAAACCTCTAATAGCTTCTTTAGGCCTTTCTCAATTTGTGCGCAATGCAGGTGTTTTCTCGGAAAGCCTTTACAATAAAAATTGATAAAATATGAAATTTTACCTTAAAAATCCATGTGAGTTGACTTTGGTCAACGTTTTGAACAAACGGATCCGGATCCGTAGTTTGATGGTCCCGACGGGTCCGTATAGTGATTTGGGACTTGGGCGTATGCTCGGAATCGAATTCGAAGTCCCTCGCTCGAGTTATCGCTTTTTGACAAAATTTTGAAGTTTAAAGGCTTAATGAATCCAAAGGTTTGACCAATGTTTGACTTTGTTGAAACCCATTTGTGACCATTTTATCACAAATGCGATTACTGGGATTCTCAGAGGAATTCTGAATTGTGACCTCTTTCTCGCAATTGCAATATTCGCAATTGCGAACAAGTTATCGTAATTGCGACATCTGTAACTGTGTAAAAGTTGAGTTAGACGGGATTTCTCTCATTCTTTCAAAATTTCAAACTTAGAGAACCCTAGAGGCGATTTTTCCAAGAGCCTATCTTCCCCAATTCATTGGTAAGTGATTCTAACCAATTTTCTTTCAACTTTCCATTATATTTCATAAGATTTCAACCTAAAATCTAGGATTTTCATGGTGGAAATTGGAGGTTTGGGAAGAATTAGGGATTTTTGTAAAATTGAAATTTAGACCTCAAATTGAGGTCAGATTTCGAAACAAATCACATAACCGGGCTCGGGGTGTGAATGAGTAATCGGATTTTGGTCCGACTTTCGGGTTTGGACCAAGCGAGCCCGGGAATTGACTTTTTCAATAATAACCTAAATTGAACCTTTTTCATTCCTGAGTAATTCCTAAGGCTTATTTTGAATCGGTTGGTTGTTAATTTGCTAGATTTGGATAGTTCGGAGGCTTGTGTGAAAGGCAAAGTCGTGGTTGAGCTTTGATTTGATCTTTGGGAGCGAGGTAAGTGTCGTGGTTAACCTTGACTCGAGGGATTTGGACTTGTTTGTCTATTTTCTACATGTTTAAATGTTGGGTACAATGCATATGTGAGGTGACGAGTACTTATTCGTTGTTGTTGGTTCAAAGCATGCAGGTGGGACTTGTTTCTTGTAATTTATTTCTTTCCTTGATCCTGATATCCAAGCTTAGACTAGTTAATTACTAAATTAATCGTTCTTTCTGCATTTATGAGCCAGATGTGATAATTAAGGTTGGTATTGTGGAACCATTGTTGACGTAAGGTCTGTTCTTGTGTATTCTATCTCCCTTTTGTTATATGTTCATTGTTACATGGTAAGGGAGAATGTTAATGCACGAAGGGTGATATTGTGCCATATGCGAGAATTAATGCACGAAGAGTGATGTCATGCCATATTTGAGAGTTAATGCACGAAAGGTGATGCCATGTCATAATTAAGTGTTAATGCACAAAGGGTGATGTCGTACTATATTTGAGAGTTAATGCAGGAAGGGTGATGTCGCGCTGTATTTATTATTTCAAGATGAAATTGAGAGTAAAAGCATGAAGGGTGCTGTCGTGCCGCATTTATCATTTCATGGTGAGGCTGAGAGTAAAAGCATGAAGGGTGATGCCGTGCAGGTTTATCCATTATGTTTTGTTCATCTTGTTAGTTGAAGGTTTATTGACTGTTTCTTATTATCTCTCACTGCTGTATTTACCGTGTCTTGTACCCCTTTCGCATGTCCCCTCCCAATAGCACTTGTTAATTCTTTATTTGTTGCTATGTTGTATGTATATTTCTGTCTGTACAAGTTTATTTACGTGGGTGTCTGTGATGACCCGACCGGTCATTTCGAGAATTTAAGCTCCGTTCGGTGGTGTAAAGTCATAAACAGCTTCACGTTGTATATATCAACCTGCATGCGTGGTTAGATTCAGTTACCGTGTAATTCGGAGTCGAATTGGAAGAAAAATTTCAGATTTGGAAGCTTAAGTGATGAAAGTTGACCTGAGGTTTGGTTTTTGTGTAAACGGCCTCGGAATGATTTTAGGTTAATGTCAACAGCTTTGTATGATGATTTTGGACTTAGGTGTGTGTCCGGAATTGGATTTGGAGGTCCGTAGAGTGATTTGAGGTAATTTGGCGAAAGTTATAATTTTGGCGATTTCGGCCGATAGGTAAAATTTTGATATCGGGCTTGAAATGGAATTCTGTGAGTGGCTATAGGTCCGTTGTGTCATTTGTGACTTGTCTGCAAAATTTCACGTCATTCCGGGTTGAATTGATAGGTTTCGACGCGAGTCTTGATATTTGAAGTTTTGAAAATTTCTAAGTTTGATTTTTTGTTTGATTCGTTGTTTTATGTATTTTGAAACCTCGAGCGAGTCTGTGTTAGGTTATATGACTTGTGTATGTGGTTGGACGGGGTCTCGGGGGCCTCGGGCGTGTTTCGAATGGGTGTAGGGTCCATTTTCCTCATTTTTGAACAGCTGAAATTTGCCTTCTAGTTTCCTTCTATGCGATCGCAAAGGAGTAGTCGCGATCACATAGAGTCTCCTTGAGCAGCCCAGATTTTCCTTCAGTGCGATCGCAAATGCACGTCCGCGATCGCATACCTCCACAAACCATACACTCCGCGATCGCATCTTGCCCTTCGCGATCGCACAGCTTGAAGACTTCACTCTATGCGATCGCATGCTCACGTTAGCGATCACAGAAGTATATTTTCCTCTTCTTCGCGATCGCATCTTCACAATCGCAACCGCACAATGCTATTTTAGCAGTGGCCATTTCTCCTTCTATGCGATCGCAACAATGAGCCCGCGATCGCATTGAACAAAAAGGGTACCTGGGCAGTTTTTCCCTTTCCTCTTCGCGATCGCAAACCATACTCCGCGATCACGATTCATTACACGCCTGGGCAGAATATAAGTTCCAAAAACGAGGGTTAAACCATTTTAAACATATTTTGACTTCTAGAACTCGGTTTGGGGCAATTCTTTGAGGGGTTTTCACACAAATCAAATGGGTAAGTGTTCTTCCACTATAATTAATTATATTTCATGAATTAGTTCTTGTTTTTACCATTTAATTGGTGTTTTGGGTTTAGGGAATTGTGGGTTTTGAAAGAAAACTTCTAAAATGAAAATGCATGTTTTGAATGACCAAATAATATCGGAATTTAATAAATTTAGTATGGGTGAACTCGTATCGGAATGGATAATCGAAATTTGTAAAAATCTGTCAGGTTCCAAGGTGCGGTCCCGGGGGTCGACTTTTGGGTCGATTTTTATAAATTAGTAAAGATTGAAACTTTTATTACTCAGAATCATTCCTTATACATGTTATGTGTATTTTGAAGTTGTTTTAGTTTATTGTGAGCCGTCTGGAGGTCTTTCCGCTTGAGAAGTTCACTTTTGAGTATCCGGTTGTCGTCTTTGAGGTAAGTATCTTGCCTAACCTTGTGTGGGGGAACTACCCCTTAGTATTGAGTCTTCCTTGTTGATTGTAGTCCGTGTATACGAGGTGACGAGTGCGTACTCGGACTTATTTGCTAATAGATTGGCCTTTTAGGATTCGTAGGTTCTTATGTTACCTTTGTATGAGTTGTAATTGTTACATTTTGCATCCTTGGTTGTTAATTTCATTATTTCTTGCTTAAACTAGGATTACTTACTTTTGGATTCCTTCGTTGATTATTTGATCCTAATTGACTTAACTGAATATTTTACCGCTCTTATCTTTATGCTATATTTGCTTCCTAAAACTGTCAAATGGACTATATTAGTGTTATCTAGTTTTATAATTGCTTAGCCGTAGTTAGAACATCCATTCGTTGGTGTCAAGCATGCTCGTGAGTCTTACATTGTAATTCCTATGATTCCTCCGTTATGTGCTACTTGGGTCAGTTGATAAACATTTATGTTGTGGATGTTTCCTCGATGTTGCCTATTTCTGGACCTTTTTTTAAGTTGAGTTTATTTCGTAAAGTTAAATTGCTTAAGCGAGATTGGTTATAGCTGTTTTTCCTTGCCGGGACGATGTGTTTCTATTATTGTTTGTGCTGTTATGATATTGTTTGCATTGTTGGATTCCCTTGCTGGGACGTTGTGATTTATGGTTCCTATTGTTGATTTGCTTCGTCAATTTGTTGTTTATTTATTTATTTATGCATGAGGGGACATTCTGTGCCGAGTGTTTATTTATTTATTTATGCACGAGGGGACATTTCGTGCCGAGTGTCTATTTATTTGTTTATGCACGAGGGGACATTCCGTGCCGAGTGTTTATTTATTTATGCACGAGGGGACATTCCGTGCCGAGTGATTGTGATGTTATGCACGAGGGGACATTCCGTGACGAGTGATTATTTATTTTAGCACGAGGGGACATGCCGTGCACTTGTCTTTGCATTATATTTTTCCGTGTCCTTGTTTGATATTTACTGCATTTGTTGTTTAAATCCGGATATTCATACTGATCTCTTACTACGATTATTGACAAGACCAGTATTGAGTGCGGACTGAGTTCCGATAGATTTACCTTGAGGAGATTATGATTAAGAGATTTTATTGAAAAGTATTTTTTATAAGTAATGGTTTTGAAATGATTAATTCTAAAGGCTTTTACATCGAAGGTATATTTGAAAAGCACCAGTCTTGCATAAAATGATACTTGGAAGTCTTTTATTGGGAAAATATCTTTGAAAACTTCGTATTTTGAAAGAAAACTATGTTTTACGTAATTCTCTCTAGTACATATACTTATATATATTTTGGAGAAAGTATGTTTTCAAAGGAAATCTTTGTATATTAAAATGATTTTTCTTGCGAAGCTTTTCATATGATCTGTTGTTTAAGGGTTTCCACCAGTTTATGGAATTTAATGGCTAAGGCTCGATGTGATTAAATAAACGTAGAGTTGAGTTGTGGGGTTCTCTAGTGCATTGTGTTTTCTTCTGGTTTGGCTTGTTTTTACTGTCCAACTTTCTGGGTATTTTGTGTTGTTTCGTAGTATGAGCACACCGCATTATATTGTCATTGTTGTAAATTATCTCGTGAGTTCTTAGATAGATGTAGTGTTAGATTACTTCTATATTCATGTCAGTTATTTTTGGTAGACCAGTGGTGTCTTGGCTAGTCCTCGTCACTACTCCACCGAGGTTAGTCTTGATACTTACTGGGCACTGCTATGGTGTGCTCATACTACTCTTCTGTGCATTTTTGTTGCACAGATTCAGGCATTGATTGTTAGTAGCCGCATGGACCATTGACGGGGAGACTCAAGGTAACCTGCTGCTGCGTTCGCAGGCTTTAGAGTCACCTTCTTATAAGTAGTATTCATACACTATTGTATTTATTTCCGAACAGTTGTATTTTAAAGTTGTAGAATGTTCGTAGAGCTTATGACTTGTATTACCGGTTTTGAAAAAACATTGTAAATTCTATCAAGGTTTGTATATCGAGACTGTTAGTTTCCTTTACTTATTGTTGTTATTATTAACTGTTAGGCTTACCTAGTCTCTAGGATTAGGTGCCATTACGATACCCAACGGAGGGAAATTTGGGTCGTGACAGTATCCTGTCATAGCCTCCTCACAACCTCGTCGTGGTTAGGCTCGACGCTTTTGGAGTACATTGGGTCGGTTGTACTCATACTACACTCTACACTTCTTGTGAAGATTTTGGTACTGGTCCCAGCTGTCCGTGAGGCATATTATCTCGGATTGACATTTGGAGACTCGGGGTAGATTTACTGGCATCCGCAGACCTTGAAGTCCCCTTCCTCATTCCCCACTTACTGTTCTTTTCATTCAAGACAATTGTATTTATTTCAAACCATTTTGATAGAGACTCTAGAAGCTCGTGAACTTGTGACTCCAGATCCGGGTTGTACTTAGATACTATTGGTATTTATGTCATTTCGCACTCTGTTTGTGTTTCTTTTGGTTTAATCGGTTTTATTTATTGAAATTGATTAAAATTGGCTTAAAGATCCTCTAACGTTGGTTTGCCTAGAAAGTGAAATGTTAGGCGCCATCACAGTCCCGAAGGTGGGAATTCTGGGTCGTGAAAAGTTGATATCAGAGCACTAGGTTGCCTAGGTCTCACAAGTCCCAAGTAGGTTTAGTAGAGTCGGGAGGATTGGTATGGAGACGTTTGTACTTATCTTCTAGAGGATGTGAAGTTTAGGAAGAAATTTCACTTCAACTCTTCTCTGTCGTGCGATTTTATTCTATCATTGCTAATTGAACTCCTCTATTCTAGTCCTCCCGCAGATGGCGAGAACACGTGCTACATCTTCAGTTGGACAGCAGCCGGAGCCCCTAGTGGCAGCTCCTACGAGTGGTTGAGGTTGAGGCAGAGGTAGAGCTCAGCCTAGAGCTCGAGCAACAGCACCAACTAGGGTGGGCATTACGAAAATCAAATTCCGAACCTAACCGAATTAATTCGGTATTTTGGTTTTGGTATTTCAGTTCAATTCAGCACTAAATTTTTGGTATTTCGGTATAACGGTGTGGCCCTCGATATTAGGATCTTGACAATTTGGTGTACCAATATACTGAAATACCGAATTTTAAAGATCATTTAGGAGTAGATCCTTTCATCTAGTTCTGTAAATAAATAAGTATGACGCTTAATTGAGTTGCGGAATTCGTTATGAGTGTTGTTATTCATTGTTGTACTAAGTTTTAAAACTTTTGCCTTGTTGGTAAGTGAATGTATGACTGTTTTTTGCTTTGATGTATTTCATGTTAGCTAGTTAAGAGTATTTTTGCTTCATTGTTTTTCCCTTAAGGCTTAGATTTTGACCATGCATGTGCGTAGAAATTAGTGCTATGTTAAATGACTTGAAGCTCGAGAGTGATCTTTAAAGATTTAGGTCTTGTTCTACATCTTTTTAAATATTATATCTCCTTAGTTTTGAAGTATTGCCTTTTTAAGTGTTTTGGTGCTTCAGGTTTTGCAATCAAATTGCGATTATTAAACCGAAATCGTACCGAACCAAAATAAAAAATACCGAACCGTACCGAATTAAGTTGGTACAGTATTTGGTATACACAAATGATACACCGAATACCGAAATATCGAACCAAAATTCTTAAATGCCGAACCGAAATACCGAATGTCCACCCCTAGCACCAATAGTGGAGCCTCAGGTGGATTTTGATGAGGATGTTCCAGCTCAGACTGTACCTAGGGGTGTTCATAAAAATCCGAAAAATCGAACCAAACCGATCAAAAAAATCGATACTTTTTAGGTTTAGTTTGGTTTTGGTTTTGAATTTAAAAAACCGATCAACATTGGTTTGGTTTTGGTTTTAATAAAAAATTAACCGAAAAAACCGAACCAAACCGACTATAGAAGTAGATATTTAAATTTATTATTATACCTATATATAGGTATAATTTTATATAAAGTTTCTACAATGTTATGGTACATATTAGTCATTTGTATTATAAGTCTAGTTCTTTGCGATAACAATAATTTAATATTTTGCCTTTACATTCTAGTTTTATTGGTAGTTTGCTTTTATTAAGTACAAGAATTATTTCATGCTAAAAATAATTAATTTTTAATTGACTTAAATTATTCATCACTGTTTGATTCATTTATCATCAATATATCATGGTAAATGATAGATTTCTCAAAGAACAATTGGTTTGTTAGTGTTACTTAGAAAATGTGGTCGCCGTGGAATATGTGTTTGGTAGCGTATGTCTCATATTTAAGAAAAATCCGATAAATAACCGAAAAACCAAAAAATCGACAAAAATTGAATCTCTAAAAACCCGACTTAATTGGTTTGGTTTGGTTCTAACATTTTAAGAACCGACTTACTTGGTTTGGTTTCTTTTTAGGGAAAAAACGATCCAAACCGAACCATGAACACCGCTAACTGTACCTATTAGACATGCTCAGGTCCCGGAGGGGTTCATCGCCACCCTAGTACTTCAGGCCGCTCTAGTCCGTTTGGTGGGCCTTATGGAGAGTGTGGCCCAGGCCGTTGGCACCAACTGTCTCTCAGATTGGGGGAGGATCAAAGACTCCCGCTACTCACACTCCGGAGCAGGTGGCTCCTCACTGTCAGACACTAGCAGCCCCGCTATCTAGGGTAGTTCAGCCGGTTGTTGCAGCATAGGTCGGTGATAGGCCCACCATGTCTTCTGAGGGCTTATTAAGATTGGACAAGTTCACCAAGCTCTTCCCAGTTCAATTCAGTGGTGCACCTTATAAGGACCCACAAGATTATTGATACGCTCAAATTACACCTTAAAATAGTGTAAGCGATCGATGTCAAATATAGTAACCCAACTAGGTTGGGGTCGAATCCCACATAGAACAATATGTAAGCGATTAGGAATGTAAGAGAATTATCACTTATCGTGCAATGCCAAACACTTAGATTTTGGTTGTAAAAATATCTATACCTAAATGCAAAAATGTAAACTAACTTAGAAAGCTAATAAAATGATCAATGGCTACAAGTATGGATTAATCGGGAATTACACTCAAGTAACGATCCAATGTATTTTACGATTTTGCAGCTATGTGCGAGTTTATCTTAATTAGCCACGGATAATAATTCTTAATTAGCTTGTTCTGAAGACTAACAAGACTTCCTAATTGAATTATTCCTAACCCAATCAAGAGATTAAGCACACCCAAATATGACTACAAGTAGTTCAATCCTATTCCTAAGTAGAATCTATAAAATGAGGGTTAAAACCTCAAGTTCTTGTTAATTAATCTTTCCCAACCCCAAATTATCTTTTCCAAAATTAATTCGGAGTTAATGAGCGAGTCCTAAGGTTAGCTAATCCTTTTGGAAACATTAAAGAACAAGAATAATTAAAGAAACAACAACTCATTTCATAAATAAATGAAAATCATTCAATACATAAGCACAACAAGGTATTTAATCCACACTTTAAACATGAATATTTTCATAAACAAGATTTAGTATTGGAATAAATACTACATACTTAAATATTCAATACAAAGCAAGGAAATAAAGAAACAAACATAAATGGGTAAGAAATCCTTAACCACAAGCTTGAAATCTTCAAAACCCAAGTGTGTGTGCAAACCCTAGCTTCAAACACAATTTTGACACATTTTGACTTGTTTTCACACAATTTCTTCACCATCACCTCTAAATCACTTGATACTTGAAATATGCCAATAAACATCAATAAATGCCTTAGTTTCTCAACAAAATTATACAAAAGACTAAGTATTACGAGGAGATAAGTTGGTAAAATACTAACTTATCAAACTCCCAAACTTAAAATATTGCTTGTCCTTAAGCAATTCAAAAACTAAGAACATCCTTCCATAAAATTATCACTTAAGCTCAATGGCACACCAAACATCATTTCAAGTAAAAAAGGATCAATTCAAGCACAATCTAATGACTTTGGTTGGTACCAACAATTAATCTAAGGCATATGAATTACCACTTTGTACACATTTTATTTCAATTCAAAAGCTCAAACACCACATTAATCAAAGTAGCGACCAAGTCATGACACTAAAGATTCAAAATTTGCATCTCTATCACATTTGTCTTCCCTCGCTCATTCCTCCCAATTGAAAATGGGATTAAATTCACAATTCGAATCTCATGTGCCCTCACACTTTAAGAGAGAATCCCAAACTCATAAATTACAATTCAAAACATAAATGGGATGTCAAATGGAAAGACTCAACCCTCTCTCTCACAAAGATATTCAAATGCACACAAGTAGTACCATAGGATTGCCCTTCATGTATTTCTCAACTAATGTAGACATACTTGGTTCAAAATCAATTAGGACTTAAAGGGTTGTAGTTTAGGCTTTTGGTTAAGGTATGGCACAATTTGGTAAGAGTAACTCAAAACCTCCCTAAGCACTACACTTTTTCAACAATCAAAGTCCACTTCCTTCAAGAACTTTTCCACCCTTTCTTTTCTTCTCTTTTTTTTTATCACCTAGTCTTCCATTTATTCATACTTTCTTATTTTCTTTCATTTCATTTTTTTATATCACTTTTTACTTTTTGAGAAACCTCCATATCATAACTTTTCCAACCTCCACTCCAAAACTTAGGCTTTTCGCCTATATTCATACTTTAAATTACTTAGGGAGGTATGGTGCCACAAGAAAATAAATAGCTTGTAACATGGTTGCCAAAGAAAAAGTTAAAAGTATCAAAATGGTTGACTAGGAAAAATATGTACGGGTAGGAAATTAGGCACAATAATGATCCAAAGAAGGCCTAATATCATTTTTCAAACCAAGTTAGTCTAGGATTTCGCCTTGAAGCACATTCCGGACAAGTTCTAGACTACAAATGATGCAAAAGAATTTTACAATTAGAGCTCACCACACATGGCACATGAAAACTCAAAGGGAATACAAATCCAAAATCCAATTGAAACCAATGAATCTCAAGGAAGTCATATGTAGCCTAATAAGCTATTTAGTGAATCAAAGAGCCAAAATTAGAATTTAAAAGTCACAACAAGGAACACTACTTTAATCATTCATTTTTATTATGTTTTTTTTCTTTTTTAAAAATATATTTTAAAGATCAAAAACTTCATATGCCAAAGTTTAAATTATATTGGTATCAAACAAGTCATCCATTGGCTTATGGGCACAAGATTACACCCCAAAAACTAATTTATTCACAACTAGCTACTAAACTAACTAAAAAAAAATTACTATCTAAAAATAAAGAAAACCGAAACAAGACTAATCATTGGAAAAAGTCACCCGGTTCAACACAAATAATTTTCTTGGAAAAGAACCGTGGTAGAAAGAAAAACCAAGGAGTTTTATTAAAATTACTATAATGAACAAAAATAAAAACAAAAATAAACACAAATAAAAATAAATAAAATAAAAGTCAACAAGAAAATGCTAAATACTACTATAAAAAATAAAAACCAAATAAAAACAACTAAGAACCAAAATAAAAGCCAACAAGAAAATGCCTACAAAATATTACTAATAAAGTAAAAATGTCAACCAATCCACACAAGTTCACAAAAAAAAATATCATGCTCCACGTAATGCTCTACAAACATAGATCAAATATGAGCCACCCCTAACCTAAGGTGTTGCATTGTCCCCAATGCAACTAATCAAAACAAGGTAAAATGAAGGAGGTTCTCCCTGAAACTGCATCACTCGGAGCTGGAGGTGGTGGGAAATCTGAGCTCCAAATCCTCCTCATCATCATCCTCAGAATCCTGTGAGCCGCAGAGTGAACTCAGCTTGTGCATCATCCTTGACACAAACTTGCTTTTCTTGTTTTCATGCTCCTTGGATTTCATCTATCGTCGTTCAATCTTTCCTTGCCTCCGGCTCATGTCTTCTCATCTGTTCTTGATTGCTTTTTGCTCCAGCACTACATCATCCAAAGTCGGTGGCTTCTTACCAGACCCGTCGAAGTGCCCTCACCATATGGAACAGAGGGAAGGCCCGCGACAAGCTGTCGAATGTGAGCATCTACGCCATAGATCTGATGAGAAATGTGGCGCATAGTAGGGGGGGGGGCATAAGTAAGTGGAGTCATTGGGTCATGTGATCTTGCTGCATCTGTGGAGGCACCACCAGATACCTCAGCAGTCTCATCAAACTGCCCAAATGAAGGAGATAGCACATCAATCCGTCTCTTCTTTTCTTCCCACTAGTTGGCCCTTTTTGAAGCACTGGATAGATTGCTACGCCAGGGTCCTTCTCAACATCAGTCAGGTTCGGTAGCACCTCAGCATCATAACACAGCTGAGTGATCAATGAGGGGAAGAATAGGCTTCTAGACCTTCCGTTGCATGCTTTCTCAATTTCACTCACAATGTGCTGGCCCACGTTCACTAGCAAGCCATCCATAATAGAAGCAATCATTAATGCCTTCTCAGGCGTCACCTCAGTCTCATGTCTAGCTAGCACAATCCTAGCACAGATAATGGATAGCCAAATCTTGGCTTCCGCAGTGAACTCATGAGAATCAACCCCTTTGTGTATTTTTTCCCAAGTTGGTTGCACCCCATCATGAAGCTTCTTTACCAACCATTGTGTCCCTCTCTCTCTTCCTCTAGCTCTATATACCATATTGTCAGTATTGGGAAGCCCGTAGTGTGCATTTATTACCTCAAGGCCAAAGTCGATCCGCTTGCCCCCTAACAAAGGTGAATACCTCCCCCTGGAAATTTGTCTTCACGGCGTTGGCATAAAAGTCACGAACTATTGTGTAGTTCGCTCTGATTGGTTCAGGAGCAAAGCACAGCCATCCACTGTCAGTCAGTCTCCGAAAAAATCCGGCATATTGGCATCAAGGTTGTCTAAATGGATGCCTCTTTCTTTGATAATGCTCTTTGACATGAGTTTGTCATAATTTCTTTCACACTCAGCCTCCGTGAATCTGGTCGCATCAAAATACTCTTCTTCCATAGCTGGGGGAGCATACTCTTGCACATTTTGCACATTTTCAACATTTTTCGAGGCCATTTTATACACAAAGTACCTATAAATGGAGACCACATGTTAAATGCATGAATGGGTACTCTATACACTGTATTATGATGTATCTAGGCCAAAGAAAAGAGCCGCGAAGCAACAACACAAAAATTTGCGGAGCTACTAATTTACTGCCAGATTTTTAAGGCAGTGCGATCGCGCTCAAACCACGGCGATCGCATAGGGAAAGGTTTGTGTTCACATTGACAGCATTGTGCGATCGCGGAGGTTCCTTTTTCTCCCAGTTATGTTTTCTCTTGGGCATTTCCCCAAACACATAAGGGGCATCATATTTGCACACACGTTTTTAGATAATTTAAGGACATATTTAACCCCAAATTTTGTTCAAGAAACAAGAATTCACTCAACCAACCTTACCCAACAAGCATGCAAACATTCAAACTCAATATTCAAAATAAAAACTCCAAATTATCAGTCTTAAACAGTGGAGGTGAAAAAGAAAGAAAAATGGGTGTTTATGTACACTAATATCACACAAAATTGAAATTTGAAGGAGGATTAGAGTGATGAAGTACATACCTTTGAGATTGAATTTGATTAGTTGTGTGAAATTGAAGAGAGAAACCCTTTTGATGATTTTTGAGGGCCAAGGGGTGAGAGAATTTGTTTTGGTCAGGAAAATGGGTGAGGGTCGTTTCCAGTGTTCAATTTTAATTTACTTACCTGGAGAAATGCGATCGCGTGTGTACAATGGCGATCACATAGAGCAGAAAATCACAGAAATTTACGATGGCTTGTCCAACTATGCGATCACATAGTGTAACTGATTCTGACTGATATGCGATAGCATTGATTATGCGGAGATCGCATAGTGCAATGGTGGGTTGCTCTGCAATTTTGCACCAGCTACTGATTTTTGGCCGCCCAGTTACCCCGACCTGCTCAAATCAACTCCAAAATTTTTGAAACTTGGCAGATTGGTTAGAAATAATATAATAAGCTGTTCTAAAAAGGAAAATTTCAAAAATAACCAAATATTTTGAAAACGATGGGTTGCTTCCCACCAAGCACCGCATTTAACATCGTGGCACGACACAAGTCAACTTTACCACTTTTCTCGCCACCTTGACGATATGAACTTGGCACCTAGCTTGGAATCAAGCTTGTGACCACGCGCGAGGGGGGGTGGGTGGTAAGTCGATGACCGAGCCAAGAATTAATTTCTTCATTTTTCGCTTCTTGGCTCTCATGTGAGGAATGTCATTTTGCTTTCTTGTTTCCTCAAATTGTAGGATGTATGGTATCAGTCTTTCCTCCGTGCAATCTTTCATTGATTCTTGTAGTTCAGTTCCCATATCATCACACAAATCCAATATTGAAAAATGCTTGGAATGTGACTTCAAACCTCCAACTTGCAATTTTCCCCGGATTTCTACATCCTCTTTTTCCCCCGGATTAGAGTCAATTTCAACCAAAATTTCATTTACACCGGTTGACTCTAATTCTACATTTTTCTTGGCATTAATAATACTCATGGATTTGGTTGGCGGATGTTCAAATCTTGATTCCTCAAAGTAAAGCTCACTTTCTTCCCCGGAATTGAACACTTGGCTTCTTTCCACACTTTCAAATTGAGAGGCATAATGATCCTCCATCAATGCTTTCATTTGATCCTTCAAAGTGCGGATATGCTCATCATTTTGAGTCACATCATGCTTCAAGTCCTCGAGTGCAAAGTTGTGCTTCTCCTCGTTTTTAAGAATGGCCTCCAATATGAGCATCATCCTCTCATTCTGAGCATTTGAGAGTTCTTCTTGGTTTTGATCAAGTGCCAATGAACGATTTTCAATTTCAACCTCCAAGGACGGTTCTTGGCTATCACTCACTTCCGATGCTTTTTTAACCCTTAAGGCTTCAATCATTTCATCCATTTGTGAGCAAATCTTTCAAGTGCCAAGTCATTTTGGAGACTATTTTCCAAAAGCTCCTCCAAGGCATTTTGCTCTTTGTTTCCTCCTTCAAGTAGGCATTCTAACATGATCTTGAACTCTCCAATTCGGCCATGCTCAATTTCTTCCACTTCCTCATCCCGAAAAGTCTCATCACAGAAAGTAGAATCATCATAGCGAGGTCTTGGGGAAGGGACGGACAAATAAACACAATCATACTAATGGCCATTTTGGCAACCACACCTATCACAAATACTCCACTCATGGGTTTGCGATTGTGTGCACAATCCACCCCCGGGAGAATTTAAACAATTTTGCCATGAGTGTGGTCCTCTACAATAAGGACAAGGTTCATCAAAGTATTAACAACTACCATCCGACCAATTTTCATTATATGATGTCATTTATTTATTTATTTTTTTAAAAAGTTAAGAAATTAAACAAGAAACAAACTAGAAAAATAGACTAATTACACCTTAAAATAGTGTAAGCGATCGATGTCAAATATAGTAACCCAACTTGGTTGGGGTCGAATCCCACAGAGAACAGTATCTAGGCGATTAGAAACGTAAGAGAATTATCACTTATCGTGCAATGCCAAACACTTAGATTTTGGTTGTAAAAATATCTATACCTAATTGCAAAAATGTAAACTAACTTAGAAAGCAAACAAAATGATCAATGGCTACAAGTATGGATGCATCGGGAATTACACTCAAGTAACGATCCAATGTATTTCACGATTTTGCAACTATGATCGAGTTTATGTTAATTAGCCACGGATAATAATTCTTAATTAGCTTCTTCCGAAGACTAACAGGACTTCCTAATTGAATTATTCCTAATCCAATCAAGAGATTAAGCACACCCAAATATGACTACAAGTAGTTCAATCCTATTCGTAGGTAGAATCTATAAAATGAGGGTTAAAACTTCAAGTTCTTGTTAATTAATCTTTTCCAACCACAATTTATCTTTTTCAAAATTAATTCGGAGTTAATGGGAGAGTCCTAGGGTTAGCTAATCCCTTTGGAAACATTAAAGAACAAGAATAATTAAAGAAACAACAACTCACTTCATAAATAAATGAAAAGCATTCAATACATAAGCACAACAAGGTATTTAATCCACACTTTAAACATGAATATTTGCATAAATAAGATTTAATGTTGGAAATAAATTCTACACACTTAAATATTCAATACAAAGCAAGGAAATGAAGAAACAAACATAAATGGGTAAGAAATCCTTAACCACAAGCTTGAAATCTTCAAAACCCAAGTGTGTGTGCAAGCTCTAACTTCAAGAACTTGTTCTCTTCTAGTGTATCTACTGAAAATATGCCAAACGATTGCCAAAAATACTCAAAATATCTGCTAGGTCGTGTATTAAATTGCTTGGGGGACGAAGGTGTAAAATTCCAAAACTGCCCAGAATTTACTCTATGCGTTAGCAACAGTGCAACCGCGATCGCATGAATAAATTTTCCCAGGTATGCGATCGCATATGGTCCTCCGCATTCGCACAAGTTTGTTGACCAGCCGTTGACTGGGCTTTCCCTTATGCGTTCGCCTGTGTTCATACGCGTTCACACTGTTTCATAGGCTTAATCTTATGCGATTGCATTAAGTAATACACATTCACATAGGGTAAAAACTAGCAGCATTTCATTTCTCAGAATTTTGACACATTTTCACTCAATTTCTTCACCATCACCTCTAAATCACTTGACACCTGAAATATGCCAATAAACATCAATAAATGCCTTACTTTCTCAACAAAATTATACAAAAGACTAAGTATTAAGAGGAGATAAGTTGGTAAAATACCAACTTATCAATTATCTTGACCGCTGCCAAGAGGTGCTGCGGAACATGGGGATAGTTGAGACCAAAGGGGTTGATTTTGCTATGTTTCAGATGACGGGTCCTGCCAAGAGATGGTGGAGAGATTTTATGTTGACCAGACCAGCTGGGTCGCCTGCTATTACTTATGACCAGTTCTCTCAGCTCTTCCTAGAGAAGTTCCTCCCTATCACATTTTGAGAGGATTACCAAAGGCTGTTCTAGCGTCTCCAACAGGGCAGTATGATTGTTACTCAGTACAAGACCCGTTTTATAGATCTAGCCCGTCATGCTCTTCTTTTGCTTCCTACTGAGGGAGAGAGGGTGAGGAGGTTTATTGATGGACTCGCTCACCCTATCATGTTTTAGATAGACAAGTAGACTGGGGGTGAGGTATCTTTTCAGGTGGCTGCCAATGTCGCCAGGCGGATCAAGGTGGTTCTTGCACAGGAGAGAGGGAAAGGGTCTGATAAGAGGCCTCGCCATTCCGGTGCTTTTAGTGGTGCCTCGTCTGGAGGAAGGGGTACTTTTGGTAGATTCCAGCCTCTCAGGCCGTATCATTCAGCGCTCCAGACATCTCACGGTGCTTCAGGTGGTCACAACCCTCATATGTCTCATCCCGATCAACTTTCCTACAGTGCACCACCAACTCCTATTAGTGCTCATTTGCTCCAGTGTTTTTAGGGTGGTTATACACATCGACAGGGTCACTTTCAGGGTCAGTAGTCACAACAACGAGGTCCTATTATACTTGTGGAGATCCAAGGCACATTGCTAGAGTTTGCCCACAAGAATCAAGCAGCTCACAACAGAAGGGTTCTCGTGCCATGGTTCCGGCACCGGTTGCTTCACCCCTTGATCATCCAACTAGAGGCAGCGATCAGGAAGCCAGAGATGAAGGTCAGGCTATTAGAGGTGGAGGTCATGCCATTAGAGGTAAAGGCCAGAGACGTGGTTCAAAGTGGTGGGACCCAGTCCCGATGTTATGCTTTCCCAGCCAAGCCTGAGGCTAGGTCATCTGAACATGTTATCACATGTATTGTTTCAGTTTTCCATAGGAATGCTTAAGTTCTATTTGATCTGGTCTCTTCTTATTCCTACATGTCATCCTATTTTGCTTCCTATATTGTTGTGCCTCATAATTCTTTGAGTGCTCCTGTGTATGTGTCCACACCTGTGGGAGATTCTATTGTTGTAGATCGTGTCTATTGTTCATGTTTTGTTTCCATTGGGAGACTAGCGTAGATCTCCTACTTCTCGATATGGTTGATTTTGATGTCATTTGGGGTATGAATTGGTTGTCACCTTTTCATGATATATTGGATTGTCACGCCAAGACAGTGACCTTATCCATGCCGGGGTTGCCTCGATTGGAGTGCAGGGGGACTCCTAGCCATTCTACCAGTAGTGTTATCTCTTATGTGAAGGCTCGACGTATGGTCAAGAAGGGGTGTCTAGCTTTTTTGGCTTATGCCAGCGATTCTAGTGCGGATGTTCCTTCCATGGATTCAGTTCTAGTTGTTCGTGAGTTTCAAGAGGCGTTCCTTGTAGATCTGCCGTGGATGACACCCGACAAAGATATTGACTTCTGTATTGATTTGGCTCCGGGAACTTAACCTATTTCTATTCCGGCATACCGTGTGGCCTCGCCAAAGTTGAAAGAATTAAAGGATCCGTTTCAAGACTTGCTTGATAAGGGCTTTATTATACCTAGTGTCTCGCCCTGGGGTGCGCCTGTGTTGTTCGTGAAGAAGAAAGATGGATCGATGAGTATGTGCATAGATTATCGGCAGTTGAACAAGTCACCGTCAAGAACAAGTATCCATTGCCGAGGATTGATGCCTTATTTGATCAGCTTCAGGGTGCCAAGGTGTTTTCAAAGATTGATTTGAGGTCTGGCTACCATCAGTTGAGGATTAAAGCATCTGATGTCCCTATTTGGATACAGGCATTATGAGTTTCTAGTGATTTCATTTGGGTTGACTCCAACAACATTTATGGGTTTGATGAACCGAGTGTTCAAGCCCTATCTGGATTCTGTCGTGATTGTGTTTATTGATGATATCTTGATCTACTCCTGCAGTCGATAGGAGCATGAGCAGCATCTTCATATCGTACTTCAAACTCTGAGAGACAACTAGTTATATTCCAAATTTTCAATGTGCGAGTGTTGGTTGGACTTAGTCGCTTTCTTGGGGCACGTCGTATCGGCAGAGGGAATTCAGGTGGATCCTAAGAATATTGAGGCAGTTGAGAACTGGACTAGACCCACTTAAGCTACGGAGATCCGGAGTTTCTTGGGTTTGGCGGGTTATTACTGTCGGTTTGTAGAAGGTTTCTCATCCATAGCATCCCCATTGACGAGATTGACCCAGAAGGTGCCCCATCCAGTTGGTCAGACGAGTGTGAGGCGAGCTTTCAGAAGCTCAAGACTGCATTGACTACACCGTCAGTGTTGGTGTTGCCCATAGGTTCAGGAACTTGTATGGTATATTGTGATGCAACTCGTGTTGGGCTCGGAACAGTATTGATACAAGATGGCAGGGTAATCGCATATGTGTCGTGGCAGTTGAAGGTCCATGAGAAGAATTACCCTGCTCATGATCTGGAGCTGGCATCAATTGTTTATGCGCTGAAGATTTGGATGCATTATCTTTACGGCGTGTCGTGCGAGGTTTTCGCGGATCACCGAAGTTTGCAATATTTAAACAAAAGGATCTCAATTTGAGGTGGGGGAGGTGGTTGGAGCTATTGAAAGACTATGATATCATCATCTTGTATCATCTCGGAAAGGCCAATGCGGTGACCGATGCATTGAGTAGAAAAGCAATGAGTATGGGTAGCCTTGCGTGTATTTCGGTTGGTGAGAGAGCGCTTACATCAGATGTTCAGGCCTTGGCCAATCTGTTCATGAGGTTGGATCTTTCAGAGCCTTTGTTTGAGCGCATCAGGGATGGCACTATGATGACCCTCATTTTCTTGTCCTTAGGGACACACCGCGGCACAGTGATGCCAAGAAGGTTACCGTTGGAGATGATGGAGTTTTGAGGATACAAGGTCGTATTTGTGTGCCTAATGTAGATAGGTTTCGTGATTTGATTCTTGAGGAGGCCCACAATTCTCGGTATTCTATTCATCCGGGTGCCGCCAAGATGTATTAGGACTTGGGGAAATATTATTGGTGGAGAAGGATGAAGAAGGACATATTTTCTTATATAGCTCGGTGCCTAAATTGTCAGCAAGTAAAGTGTGAGCACCAGAGACCTAGTGGGTTGCTTTAGAAGTTAGAGATTCCTGAGTGTAAGTGGAAGCGTATCAGTATGGATTTTGTTGTTGGACTCCCACAGACCAAGAGGAAGTTAAATGCGGTATGGGTCATTGTGGACAGACTGACCAAGTTAGTGCATTTCATTCCTGTGGCGGTTACCTATTTTTGAGAGGGCTTGGCTGAGATCTACATCAGCGAGATCGTCCATCTTCACGGTGTGCCCGTGTCTATCATTTCTAATCGAGGTATGCAGTTCAACACACACATTTGGAGAGCAGTACAACGTGAGTTGGGCACGCATGTTGAGTTGAGCACAACATTTCATCCTCAGACGGACGATCAGTCCGAGCGCACTATTCAGATATTGGAGGATATGCTCTGCGCTTGGGTTATAGATTTCGGGGGTTCATGGGATCAGCTCTTGCCACATGCGGAGTTTGCCTACAACAACAGCTACCAGTCGAGCATTCAAATGGCCCCTTATGAGGCATTATAGGGGAGGTGGTGCCATTCGCCAGTTGGATTGTTTGAGCAGGTGGAGGATCGGGTGTTGGGTATAGATTTGGTACAGGATGCCTTGGATAAGGTCAAGATTATTCAGGATCAACTTCGCACAACTCAGTCCAGGCAGAAGAGTTATGCCGACTGT
The DNA here is from genome assembly GCA_005239495.1 of Nicotiana undulata. Lineage (NCBI taxonomy): Eukaryota > Viridiplantae > Streptophyta > Magnoliopsida > Solanales > Solanaceae > Nicotiana > Nicotiana undulata. The sequence goes on from ML291833.1 coordinate 33,347, forward strand.
CGAGTTCATGATGTTGAATTCATAGTCAGAAAGAGAGTATAGCTTCGGGTTTCAACCGTAAAGAGTGTGATAACATTCGTAAATAAGGCCAAGTTGAGCCCTAGGTACATCAGACCCTTTGAGATTCTAGAGAGAGTGGGTAAGGTGGCTTACATGCTTGCATTACCACCTAGTTTATCAGCAGTTCATCCAGTGTTCCATGTGTCTATGCTTCGGAAGTATCACAGAGATCCGTCCCATGTGTTAGATTTCAGCTCAGTCCAATTGGACAAGGATTTGATTTATGATGAAGAGCCGATGGCTATTCTAGCCCGACAGGTTCAACAATTGAGGTCTAAGAGTTATCTTTTAGTTCGAGTGCAGTGGAGAGGTCAGCCCATCGAGGCAGCTACTTGGGAGCCCGAGTCAGACATGTGGAGAAGATATCCACACCTATTCACCAGTCCAGTACTTTTCTATATCTGTTCGAGGACGAACGATTGTTTTAGAGGGGGACAATGTGATGACCCGATAGATCTTCTAGAGTTTTAAACCCTAATTCTTTGTTTCGAAACCTCCAATAGATTCTTTAGGCTTTCCTGGATTTGCGTGCGCAGTCCGAGTATTTTCCCGGAAGGCCTTTATGATAAAAATTGATAAAATATCAAATTTCGCCTTAAAAATCCATTTGAGTTGACTTCGATCAACGTTTTGAGCAAACAGAACCGGATCCGTGTTTTGACGGTCCCCGTGGGTCCGTATAATTATTTAGGACTTGGGCGTATGCCAGGAATCGAATTTGGAAGTCCCTATGTCACGACCCGAATTAACCCTCCGAACGGTCTCATGACGGCACCTAGTCTCTACGACTAGGTAAGCCTATATTTGCGGAAAATAAGACAGAATAATAACAGAAACGGTAAAGAAGTAGTAAAATTATAAAATTTAGCCGCTAGCTCGACATCTACAACTTTTACTTTCCCAAAAATCGGAATGTCACAAATCACAAGCTTCGTACTACAATATCTCTATACAAAGGAATGAGGAAAATGTATATATGTATCTATATCTCCTATGTCTATACTAGAGTAGGAAGGGGACTCGTGAGATTCTGCGGACGCGGCAAAATTACCTCGCGGTCTCCTAAGCAGCTGCTAAGATGCGCCTAGCCACGACACTGTGTGCTGGTACCTGGATCTGCACATGGGGAAAACATGCGCAGGAAAGGGCATGGGTACTCCATATTCGATACTCAGTAAGTGCCAGGCCTAACCCCGGTCAAGTAGTGACGAGGTCAGGTTGAGGCTCTACTGAGTTTTAAAATAAGTCAGTTATAAGTTTAAGTAGTGAAATATAAATAAGCAATAATAAACAAAATTAACAGAAACAGAAAGGAATAATGAAGGAAAGATAGCTCTCGGCTCAGCACAACATATATCTCAACAGTAAATATGCCATGCAGTACATGGGGAAAGCTCCCGGATCTCAGTCCGTAGTCCCAATTTAAATATGCTATGCAGTACAAAGGGAAAGCTCCCGGATCTCGATCCGTAGTCCCAATTTAAATATGCAATGCAGTACAGGGGGAAAGCTACCGAATCTCGGTCCGTAGTTCCAATTTAAATATGCAATGCAAAAATCTATCAGATACGGTTTAATAAAGCAGTTCAAGAAAACAACAGACAAGAATAAGGCAAAACTACCTAAGAATGGTTCAATTAGTAGCAAATAAGAGGAATTCAAGTAAGGAAAGGTAGTCATGCTTATTCCTACGCTAACTACTCAGTTATAACATGAAGCAATAATATAGGAATGAAAATGAGTTATGTCATGGAAGGAAAAATGGAAATTTAGCAGCAATGACCCGTGTAGGCACTCGTCACCTCACGTACACGGCGTCCACATAACAAAATCAGTATAAAAATGCCTAAGGGAAATCCCCAACATAGAGTTAGGCAAGCCACTTACCTCGACTGCGCTAATCAACCCAATACCACGCTCTTGCCACGAGTAGCCAACTCAGGGTGGCCCAAATGTATTCAATTCGATTGCATATGTAAATATCACTTCAAGGAAACAAAATAACTAATAAGTTCGAAGATAATATGCGAAATTAGGAAATTCGGCCAAAAGTCCCCCGGGTCCACGTCTTGGAATCGGGTAAAAATTATATTTTCCGGATACTCATTCACTTACGAGTCTAATAATATACAAATCTCTCAAATCGGATGTCAAAAACCCACTCAAAACACAATAATTTGATCTATGAAGTTTATCAAAATTTTCCACCCAAATTTGAATTCTAAGGACCAAATTTAAGTTAGGAATTATGGAAATTGATCTAAGATGGATAGGAATCACTTACCCAAGTTACCCAAGTGCAAAAATCTTCAACAATCACCCCTCCCGAGCTCTCAAATTCAAAAATGGTGAAAATAGGCTTTAACCCTCGATTTGGGTCTTTAAAAGACAGCCCAGCGATTTGTCTTATGCGATCGCATACATTGAGTCACGATCGCGGATAGTAAATAAACAAGCGCCTGGAATTCATGTTATGCGATTGTAGAACCTAGCTCGCGATCGCGAACCTTGTAGACCCAGACTTATGCGATCGCGTACCTGCTCATGCGACCGCGAAGAGTAAAGTCTACACCTCCCGCTGCCTAAGGGGGTTATGTGCGATTGCGACCTCTGCCTATGCGATCGCGGAGACTTAACAGCTCCAACTATGCAATCGCAGACCTCTTCTTGCGATCGTAGAGAAAAATCGAAGACCTCCCCTAATTTACCTTACACGATCGCGGAGGAACACTTGCGATCGCATTTAACAAAAAGTTGCTGATGAAAAACCAGCAAAACCAGCAAAGACTTTTAGGCCACAAATGCTCGTTTGAACACGCGAAACACACTCGAGGTCCCCGTGAGCTCAACCAAAACTACCAAAAACCTCTAATACGTCATTCAAACTTGGTCGAGCCTTAAAATCACATCTCATAACATCAAAATCATTAAATATGCATAGATTCAAGCCTAAGAACTTATGAAATTTCTAAAATCCACATTCGATGCCGAATCACGTCAAAACTCATCTGAATGACTTCAAATTTTGAACACACCTCAATAATGACATTACGAACCTGCTGTCGCTTTCGGAATTCAATTCCGAGCCCGGTATCAAAATTTCACCTATCGGCTGAAATCGCTAAAATTCTAACTTTCGCCAATTCAAGCCTAAATATACAACCGACCTTGAAAACACATTCCGAACACGCTCCTAACCTCGAAATCACTCAACGGAGCTAACGGAGTCAACAAAATTCCATTCCGCATCCGTATTCACACAGTGCTAGCTACGACTTGATTTCAAAAGCTAAAATTCACATCTAAGGACTATGTGTCAAAAATCACTCTGAATTTCACCACCTAACGCTCCGACGAGTTCCAATAACATAAATAGACATGGGAGAAGTATCTATTAGGGGATCGTGGCGCTAATTATCAAAACGACTGACCGGGTCGTTACATTCTCCCCCTCTTAAGAAAATTGTTCGTCCTCAAACGAGTATAGAATTATACCTGAAGCTGTGAAAAGATGAGGGTACTGACTCCGCATGTTCTGCTCGGCCTCCCAAGTTGCCTCCCCGACCGGATGACCCCTCCACTGAACCTTGACTGAGGCGATATTCTTCGATCTCAGCTTTCTGACCTGCCTGTCCAATATAACCACATGCTCCTCAACATATGATGGATCCTTGTCCAACTGGACTGAGATGAAATCCAAAACATGAGTTGGATCACCGTGATACTTCCAGAGCATGGAAACGTGGAATACCGGATGAACTCCTGCTAGGTTAGGAGGCAAGGCCAACTCATAGGCTACTTCCCCACCCGCAGCAATACCTCAAAAGGGCCAATGAACTTTGGACTCAGCTAACCCTTCTTCCCGAGCTCATGACGCCTTTCATAGGCGATACCCGAAGTAAAACCCGATCACCAGCTATAAATGCCAAGTCACAAACCTTCCGGTCCGCATAACTCTTCTACCTGGACTGAGTTGTGCGAAGTCTCTCCTGAATCACCTTCACCTTGTCCAGGGCATCCTGAACCAAGTCTTAATACCCAACAATCGGGCCTCGCGCGGCTCACATTTGACTTGCTGACGGTTGAGACACTTGGCTACAAACTCCACTATATCCTTCTTCATCCTTCGCCACCAATAGTGTTGTCTCAGATCCTGGTACATCTTCGCGGTACCCGGATGGATGGAATACCGCGAACTATGGGCCTCCTCAAGAATCAACTCTCGAAGCCCATCTACATTAGTCACACAAATACGGCCCTGCATCCTCATCACACCATCATCCCCTATGGTCACATCCCTGGCATCTCCTCGCCGAACTCTATCCTGAAGAGATAGAAAGTTGGAATCATCATATTGGCGCTCCCGAATCCGGTCATAAAGAGACGATCGAGCAACCACACAAGCAAACACCCGGCAAGGCTCCGAAAGGTCCAACCTCACGAACTGACTGGCTAAGAACTGAACGTCCAAGGCAAGGACCTCTCTACTGCACGAAGATATGCCAAACTACCCAAACTCTCCTCCCGGCGACTCAAGGCATCGGCCACCACATTGGCCTTCCCCGGGTTGTATAATATAGTGATGTCATAATCCTTGAGTGACTCCAACCACCTACGCTGGCACAAATTAATATTCTTCTGCCTGAATATATGCTGCAAACTCCGGTGATCCGTGAATATCTCACAGGGAATACCATAAAAAATAATGACGCCATATCTTCAGGGCGTGAACAATTGCTGCCAACTCGAGATCATGAACATGGTAGTTTTTCTCATGCACCTTCAACTGTCTGGACGCATAGGCTATCACCCTACCGTCCTGCATCAACACCGCTCCCGGGCCAATCCTCGAAGCATCACAATAGACTATATAGGACCCTGAACCTGTGGGTAATACTAACACTGGAGCGGTAGTCAGGGTTGTCTTGAGCTTCTGAAAGTGCTACTCGCACTCCTCATTCCATATAAAAGGTGCCTCCTTCTGGGTCAGTCTGGTCAGGGGCGCTGAAATGGATGAAAATCCCTCCACAAAACGGCGATAATACCCAGCCAAACCGAGGAAACTACGGATCTCCGTAGCTGAAGACGGTCTAGGCCAACTCCGCACTGCCTATACCTTCTTCGGGTCTACCTTGATCCCATCCGAAGATACCACATGGCCTAAGAATGCCATAGAATCAAGCCAAAATCCACACTTACAAAATTTGGCATACAACTTCTTCTCCCTCAATGTCTGAAGCACGATCCTCAAGTGCTGCTCATGGTCCTCCTGGGGCCGAGAATATACCAGAATGTCATCAATGAACATGATGATGAAAATATCAAGAGAAGGCCGATATACGTTGTGCATCAGGTGCATGAAGGCTGCTGAGGAATTGGTCAGCCCAAATGACATAACAAGAAACTCATAGTGGCCATATCTGGTCCTGAAGGCAGTCTTCGGGATATCTGGCTCCCGAATCTTTAACTGATGATTACCCGAACGCCGATCAATCTTGGAGAACACCCTAGCACCCTGTAACTAGTAATATAGATCATAAATGCGAGGCAATGGGTACTTGTTCTTCACTGTCACCTTATTCTGATGCCGGTAGTCAATACACATACGGATCGAACCCTCCTTTTTCTTCACAAACTATACTGGAGCACCCCAAGGCGATACACTGGGCCTGATGAATCCCTTTTCAAGAAACTCCTGTAACTGCTCCTTCAACTCCTTCAACTCAAAAGGAGCCATGTGATAAGGAGGAATGGAAATAGGGTGAGTGCCCGGCAACAAGTCAATGCCGAAATCAATATCTCTATCTGGCGGCATACCCGAAAGGTCAGCTGGAAATAAATCAGGATAGTCCCGTACAACTGGAATGGACTCAACTGTAGGGGTCTTAGCACTAACATCTCTCACATAAGCCAAATACGCATCACACCCCTTTTCAACCATCAGCTGGGCCTTAAAAAAAGAAATGACTCGGTGAGGAGGATACTCTAAGGAACCTCTCCACTCTAACCTCGGTAATCCTGGCATAGCCAACATATTGGTCTTGAAGTGACAATCAAGAATATCATAGTAGGGAGACAGCCAGTCCATACCCAATATAACGTCAAAATCTACCATGCTGAGTAATAATAAATCAACCCTGGTCTCAAAACCGCTGATAACAATCAAACACGACCGATATATGCGGTCCACAACAAGAGAATCTCCTACATGAGTAGAAAAATAAATGGGGAAACTCAAGGATTCCCGAGATATCCTCATATGTGAAGAAAAATAAGAAGACACATATGAATATGTAGAGCCTAGGTCAAATAATACTGATGCATCCCTATGGAAAACGAGGACAATACGTGTAATGACTGAATCTGAAGCAATGGCCTCGGATCGGGTTGGAAGAGCATAGTACCTGGCCTAGCCTCCCCCTCTACGGCGACCTCGACCTCCACCTCGAGCTGCCTGAGATGGTGGGGTAGTAGCTGAGCCTGGAAGAATAGCTGGGGGACTTGGTGGAAGACGTGGAACCTGATAAGTATGGGGTGGTGCACCCCTCCTAGCTCTAGGGAAATCTCTGATCACTTGGCGAGGGTCACCACACCCAAAACAACCCCACGGAGGACGTGGCGACTGATGCTAACTCTGAACTGGCCTACTGGACTGGCCTGTGATAGCACCTCGAGAAAGAGGCATACTAGATACTGGTGGTGCATAATAAGGCTCTTGAGGTCTAGGAGTAGCTAGAATACCACTGGCTGTTGGATGAGCTGAATGAACGGGGCGACTCATAAAACCCCTACCATTACTTATTGCTGGTGCACGGTCTCCTGAAAAATGACCAGTGTCTCGAGACCTCTTGGCCTCTCTTTCCTCCCTGCCCCGGGCTAACATACTCTCAATCCTTCGGGCAATGCTCATGGCCTGATGGTAAGTGACAGCTATCTCCAGCTCTCTGGCCATGCTGGTCCGAATACTAGGGTGGAGTCCCTCAATAAAGCGTCGAACCCTTTCTCTGACAGTGACCACCAAAGATGGTGCATAGCGAGCCCAATCGCTGTAACGGACTGCATACTCTGACATAGTCATGGTACCCTGACGTAGATGCTCAAACTCTGCACGCAAAGCGTCCCTGAGGCTCTAAGGGACAAACTCAAGTAAGAACATCTCTGAGAACTAAGTCAAAGTAAGTGAAGCTACCTCGTCCGGACTACTAAGATCAAAAGCACACCACCACTGATAAGCTGCTCCCCTCAGATGGAAAGCAGTGAAAAAAACCCCACTCGTCTCCACAATACCCATGGTGCATAGAATGCGATGACATTCCTCAAGAAAGCCCAGGGTGTCATCTGAAGCTAGTCCGGTGAACTCAGGTGGGTGGTACTTCTTGTACCTATCAAGTCGGAGCTGCTCTGCCTCAGGAATAGCTGCTCTAGCCTAAGGTTGAGTTGGAGCTGCTGGGGGCATAGGAATATATTCTGGAACCTGCCCAATATGAACCCTCTGCTCAGGAGTGCGGGCTGAGGGAGTTTGTGTCCCTCCCCCGACCTAGGATGTAGCTGGAGATATCAGAAGTAGTCCCTCCTGAGACAGAGTACTGAAGGCACTCAAGAACTGAGTTGTGTCCCTTAACTGTAGCTGCTGGGGGATCCTCTACCTCTGCTCTAGCCGATGCTCATGCCGCACCGCGTGCTCGTCCTCTACCGCGGCCCCTGCCTCTGACGGCTCTGGCTGGGGGCTCGGGTGCCTGGTCATCAGTACATCTAGTACGAGTACGAAGCATCTGTAAGCAAGAATAGAATAGAGTTTATAAATTTTGATGACAATAACTATCACGAAAGAAATTCCAAAGAATATGAGTGTTCTCAACAGTTACATAGCCTCTCGAAGATAGATACGGACGTCTCCGTACCGATCCGCGAGACTCTAATAAACCGGCTTGTGAGTCGTGACTCCTATGAACCTAGACGCTCTGATACCAACTTGTCACAACCCGAAATAACCCTCCGAACGGTCTCGTGACAATACCTAGTCTCTACGACTAGGAAAGCCTAAATTTGCAGAAAATAAGACAGAATAATAACATAAATGGTAAAGAAGTAGTAAAGCTATAAAATTTAGCCGCTCGGCATCTACAACTTTTACTTTCCCAAAACCTGGAATGTCACAAATCACAAGCTCCGTATTACAATAGCTCTATACAAAGGAATGAGGAAAATGTATATATATATCTATATCTCCTATGTCTATATTAGAGTAGGAAGGGGACTCGTGAGATTCCGCGGACGCGGCAGAATTATCGCGCGGTCTCCTGAGCAGCTGTTAAGATACGCCTAGCCACGGTACTGTGTGCTGGTACCTAGATCTGCACATGGGGAAAACATGCGCAGGAAACGGCGTGAGTACTCCACATTCGGTACTCAGTAAGTGCCAAGCCTAACCCCAGTCAAGTAGTGACGAGGTCAGGTTGAGGCTCTACTGAGTTTTAAAATAAGTCAGTTATAAGTTTAAGTAGTGAAATATAAATAAGCAATAATAAATAGAATTAATGAAATTAGAAAGGAAAAATGAAGGAAAGATAGCTCTCGGCTCAGCACATCATATATCTCAACAGTAAATATGCCATGCAGTACAGGGGGAAAGCTCCCGGATCTCAGTCCGTAGTCCCAATTTAAATATGCTATGCAGTACAAGGGGAAAGCTCCCGGATCTCGGCCTGTAGTCCCAATTTGAATATGCAATGCAGTACACGGGGAAAGCTACTGAATCTTGGTCCATAGTCCCAATTTAAATATGCAATGCAGAAGTCTATCGAATACGGTTTATTTAAACAGTTCAAGAAAACAGCAGGCAAGAATAAGGCAAAACTACCTAAGCATGGTGCAATTAGTAGCAAATAAGGGGAATTCAAGTAAGGACAGGTAGGCATGCTTATTCCTACGCTAACTACTCAGTTATAACATGAAGCAGTAATATAGGAATGAAAATGAGTTATGTCATGGAAGGAAAAATAGAATTTTAGCAGCAATGACCCGTGTACGCACTCGTCACCCCACGTACACGGCGTCCACATAACAAAATCAGTATAAAAATGCCTAAGGGAAATCCCCAACAGAGAGTTAGGCAAGCCACTTACCTCGACTGCGCTAATCAACTCAATACCACGCTCTTGCCACGAGTAGCCAACTCCGGGTGGCCCAAATGTATTCAATTCGATTGCATGATGTAAATATCACTTCAATGAAACAAAATAACTAATAAGTTCGAAGCTAATACACGAAATTAAGAAATTTGCCCAAAAATCCCCCAGGCCCACATCTCGGAATCGGGTAAAAATTATATTTTTCGGACACTCATTCACTCACGAGTCTAATCATATTAAAATCTCTCAAATCAGATGTCAAAAACCCACTCAAAACTGAATAATTTGGTCTATGAAGTTTATCAAATGTTTCCCAAATTTTCCACCCAAATTAGAATTCAAAGGACCAAATTTAAGTTAGGAATCATGGAAATTGATCTAAGATGGATAGGAATCACTTACACAAGTTACCCAGGTGCAAAGATCTTCAACAATCGCCCCTCCCGAGCTCTCAAATTCAACAAATGGTGAAAATAGGCTTTAACCCTCGATTTGGGTCTTTAAAAGACTGCCCAACAATTTGCCTTATGCGACCGCGTACATTTAGTCGTGATCGCGGAGAAAAAGAAACACGCGCCTGGAATTCATGCTATGTGATCGCAGAACCAAGATCGAGATCGCGAACCTTGTAGACCCAGACTTATGCGATCGCGTACCTGCTCATGCGATCGCGAAGAGTAAAGTCCACACCCTCCCGCTGCCTAAGGGGGTTCTATGCGATCGCGACCTCTGCCTATGCTATCGCGGAGACTTAACAACCCCAACTATGCGATCGCGGTCCTCTTCTTGCAATCGCAAAGAACAATTGCAGACCTCCCCTCATTCACCTTACACGATCGCGGAGGAACACTTGCGACCGAAATTAACAAAAAGTTGCTGATGAAAAACCAGCAAAACCAGCAAGGACTTTTAGGCCAAAAATGCTCGTTTGAACGCCCGAGGCCCCCGGGACCTCAACCAAAAATACCAACCAACCCTAATACCTCATTCAAACTTGGTCGAGCCTTAAAAACACATCTCATAACATTAAAATCATCAAATATACATAGATTGAAGCCTAAGAACTTATGAAATTTCTTAAATCTACATTCGATGCCGAATCACGTCAAAACTCATCCGAATGACCTCAAATTTTTCACACTTGTCAAAAATGACATTACGGACCTGCTGTTGCTTTCGGAATTCCATTCCGAGCCCGGTATCAAAATTTCACCTATCGACCGAAATAGCCGAAATTCTAACTTTCGCCAATTCAAGCCTAAATCTACAACCGACCTTGAAAACACATTCCCAACACACCCCTAACCCCAAAATCACCCAACGGAGCTAACAGAGTCGACAGAATTCCATTCTGGATCCGTCTTCACACAGTTCTAGCTACGACCTTATTTCAAAAGCTAAAATTCACATATAAGGACTATGTGTCAAAAATCACTCTGAATTTCACAACCCAACGCTCTGGCGAGTTCCAATAACATAAATAGACATGAGAGAAGAAGTTATTAGGGGATCAGGGCGCTAATTCTACAAACGACCGACCGGGTCATTCCATTCTCCCCATCTTAAGAAAATAGTTCGTCCTCGAACGAGTATAGAAACATACTTGAAGCTTTGAAAAGATGAGGGTACTGAATCTGCATGTCCTTCTCGGCCTCCCAAGTCGCCTCCTCGACCGGATGACCCCTCAACTGAACCTTGACTACGGCGATATTCTTCAATCTCAGCTTTCTGACCTGCCTGTCCAATATGACCACATGCTCCTTAACATATGATAGATACTTGTCCAACTAGACTGAGATGAAATCTAAAACATTAATCGGATCACCGTGATACTTCCAGAGCATGGAAACGTGGAATACCGGATGAACTCCTGCTAGGTTAGGAGGCAAGGCCAACTCATAGGCTACCTCCCCAAACTGCAGGAATACCTCATAAAGGCCAATGAACCTCGGACTCAGCTTACCCTTCTTCCCGAAGCAAAACCCGATCACCAGCTATAAACGCCAAGTCACAAACCTTTCTGGTCCGCATAACTATTCTGCCTGGACTTAGCTGCATGAAGTCTCTTCTAAATCACCTTCACCTTGTCCAGGGCATCATGAACCAAGTCTTAATACCCAACATCGGGCCTCGCGTGGCTCAAACCATACCACTGGAGTCCTGCACCGCCTACCATACAAAGCCTCATACGGCGCCATCTGAATGCTGGACTGGTAGTTGTTATTATAAGCAAACTCTGCAGGAGGCAAGTACCGATCCCATGATCCTCCAAAATCCATCACACAGGCACGGAACATATCCTCGAGAATCTGAATCGTGCGCTCAGACTGCCCGTTTTTCTGGGGGGTGAAAGGTTGTACTCAACTCCACTTTGGTGCCTAACTCCTGATGAACGGTCTCCAGAACCGTGAAGTGAACTGTGTACCTTTGTCTGAAATGATAGATACTGGGATACCGTGGAGGCGAACAATCTCTCTGATATAAATCTCAGCCAACCTCGCAGATAAATATGTAGTCGACACTGGAATGAAATGGGTTGATTTGGTCAGTCGGTCCACAATCACCCAAATAACACCATGCTTCCCTAAAGTCCAAGGAAGTCCGACCACAAAGTCCATGGTGATCCGCTTCCACTTCCACTCTGGAAGCTCAATCTGCTGAAGTAACCCTCCCGGTATCTGATGCTCACATTTGACTTGCTGACAATTGAGACACTTGGCTACAAACTCCACTATATCCTTCTTCATCCTTCGCCACCAATAGTGCTGTCTCAAATCCTTGTACATCTTCATGGTACCCGGATGGATGGAATACCGCGAACTATGGGCCTCCTCAAGAATCAACTCCCGAAGCCCATCTACATTGGGCACACAAATACGACCATGCATCCTCATCAAACCATAATCCCCTATGGTCACATCCCTAGCATCACCCCGCCGAACTCTATCCTGAAGATCTAGAAGGTTGGGATCATCATACCGGTGCTCCCGAATGCGATCATAAAGAGACGATCGAGAAACCACAAAAGAAAACACCCAGAAAGGCTCCGAAAGGTCCAACCTCATGAACTGACTGGCTAAGAACTGAACGTCCAAGGCTAAGGGCCTCTCAGCTACACGAAGATATGCAAAACTACCCAAACTCTCCGCCCGGCGACTCAAGGCGTCGGCCACCACATTGGCCTTCCCCGAGTGGTATAGTATAGTGATGTCATAATCCTTGAGTAACTCCAACCATCTACGATGGGGCAAATTAAGATGCATCTTCCTGAATATGTGTTGCAAACTCCGGTGATCCTTGAATATCTCACAGAGAACACCATAAAAATAATGACGCCATATCTTCAGTGCGTGAACAATTGCTGCCAACTCGAGATCATGAACAGGGTAGTTTTTCTCATGCACCTTTAACTGTCTGGACGCGTAGGAAATCACCCTACCGTCCTGCATCAACTCCTCTCCCAGGCCAATCCTTGAAGCATCACAATAGACTGTACAGGACCCTAAACCTGTGGGTAATACAAATACTGGAGCGGTAGTCAGGGTTGTCTTGAGCTTCTGAAAGCTCTCCTCGCACTCCTCAGTCCATATAAAAAGTGAACCCTTCTGGTTCAGTCTTGTCAAGGGCGCTGTAATGGATGAAAATACCTCCACAAAATGGCGATAATACCATCCAAACCGAGGAAACTGCGGATCGCAGTAGCTGAAGACGGTCTAGGACAACTCTGCACCGCCTATACCTTCTTCGGGTCTACCTTGATCCCATTCGAAGATACCACATGGCCTAAGAATGCCATAGAATCAAGCCAAAAATTCACTCTTAGAAAATTTGGCATACAACTTCTTCTCCCTCAAGGTCTGAAGCACGGTCCTCAAGTGATGCTCATGGTCCTCCTGGGATATATCAGAATGTCATCAATGAACACGATGTCGAAGGTACCAAGATAAGGCCGAAATACGTTGTGCATCAGGTGCATGAAGGCTTATAGGGCAATTGTCAGCCCAAATGACATAACAAGAAACGCATAGTGGCCATATCTGGTCCTGAAGGTAGTCTTTGGGATATCTGGCTCCCGAATCTTTAACTGATGATAACCCGAACGCAGATAAATCTTGGAGAACAACCTAGCACCCTGTAACTGGTCAAATAGATCACCAATGCGAGGCAATGGGTACCTTTTCTTCACTGTCACCTTATTCAGCTACCGGTAGTCAATACACAAACGCATCGAACCATCCTTTTTCGTCACAAACAATACCTGAGCACCCCAAGGCGATACATTGGGCCTGATGAATCCCTTTTCAAGAAACTCCTGTAACTGCTCCTTCAACTTAGGAGGATCCATACGATAAGGAGGAATGGAAACGGGCTGAGTGTCCGGCAACAAGTCGATGCCGAAATCAATATCTCTGTCGGGCGGCATACCCAGAAGGTCAGCTGGAAATACATCAGGATAGTCCCGTACAACTGGAACGGACTCAACTGTAGGGGTCTCAGCACTAAAATCTCTCACATAAGCAATCACACCTCTTTTCAACCATCCGTTGAGCCTTAAGAAAAGAAATGACAAGGCGGGGAGGATACTCTATGGAACCTCTCCACTCTAACCTCGATAATCTTGGCATTGCCAGCGTCACGGTCTTGGTGTGACAATAAAGAATAGCCTAGTAGGGAGACATCCATTCCATACCCAATATAACGTCGAAATCTACCATGTTGAGTAATAATAAATCAGCCCTGGTCTCAAAACCACCGATAACAATCAAACACGACCGATATACGTGGTCCACAACAAGAGAATCTCCTACAGGAGTAGAAACATAAACGGGAAAACTCAAGGAATCCCAATATATCCCAGATGTGAAGCAAAATAAGAAGACACATATGAATATGTAGAGCCTGGGTCAAATAATACAGATGCATCCCTATGGAAAACGGAGACAATACCTGTAATGACTGAATCTGAAGCAATGGCCTCGGATCGAGCTGGAAGAGCATAGTACCTGGCCTAGCCTCCCCCTCTACGGCAACCTCGACCTCTACCTCGAGCTTCCTGAGATTGTGGGGTAGCATCTGAGGCTGGAAGAATAGCTGGGGGACCTGGTGGAAGACGTGGAACCTAATAAGTCTAGGGGCATAGTACCTGGCCTAGCCTCCCCCTCTACGGCAACCTCGACCTCTACCTCGAGCTTCCTGAGATTGTGGGGTAGCATCTGAGGCTGGAAGAATAGCTGGGGGACCTGGTGGAAGACGTGGAACCTAATAAGTCTAGGGGCATAGTACCTGGCCTAGCCTCCCCCTCTACGGCAACCTCGACCTCTACCTCGAGCTTCCTGAGATTGTGGGGTAGCATCTGAGGCTGGAAGAATAGCTGGGGGACCTGGTGGAAGACGTGGAACCTAATAAGTCTAGGGTGGTGCACCCCTCCTAACTCTGGGGCAATCTCTGATCACATGACGAGGGTCACCACACCCAAAAAAAACCCTCGGAGGATGTGGCGACTGATGTTGACTCTGAACATGCTTGCTGGCCTGGCCTATGATAGCACCTCAAGCAGGAGGCACACTAGATACTCGTGGTGCATAATAAGGCTCTTGAGGTCTAGGAGGAGCTGGAATACCACTGGATGCTGGAAGAGCTGTATGAACGAGGCGACTTACAAAACCCTTACCATAACGTGTTGCTGGTGCACGGGCTCCTGAAAAATGACCAGTGTCGCGAGACCTCTTGGCCTCTATCTCCTCCCTGTCCCGGGCTAACATACTCCCAATCCTCCGGGCAATGCTCATAGCCTGCTGGTAAGTGACATCTGTCTCCAGCTCTCTGGCCATGCTGGTCCGAATACTGGGGTGGAGTCCCTCAATAAAGCGTCGAACCCTCTCTCTGACAGTGACCACCAAAGCTGGTGCATGGCGAGCAAAATCGCTGTAACGGAATGCATACTCTGACACAGTCAGGTTACCCTGGCGTAGATGCTCAAACTCTGGACGCCAAGCGTCCCTGAGGCTTTGAAGGACAAACTCATGTAAGAACATTTATGAGAACTGAGCCCAAGTAAGTGAAGCTGCCTCGTCCGGACTACTAAGCTCAAAAGCACGCCACTACTAATAAGATGCTCCCCTCAGCTGGAAAGCAGTGAAAGAAACCCCACTCGTCTCCACAATACCCATGGTGCAAAGAATGCGATGACAATCCTCAAGAAATCCCATGGTGTCATCTGAAGCTAGTCCGCTGAACTCAGGTGGGTGGTACTTCTTGTACCTCTCAAGTCGGAGCTGCTCTGCCTCAGGAACAGCTACTCTAGCCTCAGGCTGAGCTGGAGCTGCTGGGGGCATAGGAATATACTCTGGAACCTGCCCAATATGAACCCTCTGCTCAGGAGTGCGGGCTGAGGGAGTCAGTCCCTCCCCCGACCTAGGATGTAGCTGGAGATATAGGAAGTAGTCCCGCCTGAGACAGAGTACTGAAGGCACTCAAAAACTGAGCCAATGTCTCCTGGAGCTGCTAAGATGCGCCTAGACACGGTACTGTGTGCTGGTACCTGGATTTGCACATGGGGAAAACATGCGCAGGAAAGAGCATGAGTACTCCACATTCAGTACTCTGTAAGTACCAAGCCTAACCCCGGTCAAGTAGTGACTAGGTCAGGTTGAGGCTTTACTGAGTTTTAAAATAAGTCAGTTATAAGTTTAAGCAGTGAAATATAAATAAGCAATAATAAACAA
The DNA here is from genome assembly GCA_005239495.1 of Nicotiana undulata. Classification (NCBI taxonomy): domain Eukaryota; kingdom Viridiplantae; phylum Streptophyta; class Magnoliopsida; order Solanales; family Solanaceae; genus Nicotiana; species Nicotiana undulata. Next base: position 49,263 of record ML291833.1, read on the forward strand.
AATTAACGGAAACGGAAAGGAATAATGAAGGAAAGATAGCTCTCGGCTCAGCAAAACATATATCTCAATAGTAAATATGCCATGCAGTACAGGGGGAAAGCTCCAGGATCTTAGTCCGTAGTCCCAATTAAAATATGCTATGCAGTACAGGGGGAAAGTTCCCGGATCTCGGTACGTAGTCCCAATTTAAATACGCAATACAGTACATGGGGAAAGCTCCCGGATCTCGGTTGGTAGTCCCAATTTAAATATGCAATGCAGAAGTCTATCGGATACGGTTTAATTGAGCAGTTCAAGAAAACAACAGACAAGAATAAGGCAAAACTACCTAAGAATGGTTCAATTAGTAGCAAATAAGAGGAATTCAAGTAAGGACAAGTAGTCATGATTATTCCTACGCTAACTACTCAGTTATAACATGAAGCAGTAATATAGGAATGAAAATGAGTTATGTCATGGAAGGAAAAATGGAATTTTAGCAGCAATGACCCGTGTACGCACTCGTCACCTCACGTACACAGCGTCCACATAACAAAATCAGTATAAAAAGGCCTAAGGAAAATCCCCAACACAGAGTTAGGCAAGCCACTTACCTCGACTGCACTAACAAACTCAATACCACGCTCTTGCCACGAGTATCCAACTCCAGGTGACCCAAATCTATTCAATTCGATTGCATAATATAAATATCACTTAAAGGAAACAAAATAACTAATAAGTTTGAAGCTAATACGCGAAATTAGGAAATTCGCCCAAAAGTCCCCGGTGCCCACGTCTTGGATCGTGTAAAAATTATATTTTCCGAACACCCATTCACTCACGAGTCTAATAATATAAAAATCTCTCAAATCGGATGTCAAAAACCCACTCAAAGCTGAATAATTTGGTCTATGAAGTTTTTCAAAATTTTCCACCCAAATTCGAATTCTAAGGACCAAATTTAAGTTAGGAATCATGTAAATTGATCTAAGATGGATAGTAATCACTTAGCCAAGTTACTCAGGTGCAAAAATCTTCAAAAATCGCCCCTCCCGAGCTCTCAAATTAAAAAATGATGAAAATAGGCTTTAACCCACGATTTGGGGCTTTAAAAGACTGCCCAACGATTTGCCTTATGCGATCGCGTACATTGAGTCGCGATCGCGGAGAGAAAAGAAACACGCCCCTGGAATTCATGCTATGTGATTGCAGAACCCAGCTCGCGATCGTGAACATTGTAGACCCAGACTTATGCGATCGCGACCTCTGCCTATGCGATCGCGGAGACTTATAAGCTCCAACTATGCGATCGCGGACCTCTTCTTGTGATCGCAGAGAACAATCGCAGACCTCCCTTAATTTACCTTACGCGATCGCGGAGGAACACTTGCGATCGCAATTAACAAAAAGTTGCTTATGAAAAACCAGCAAAACCAGCAAAGACTTTTAGGCCATAAATGCCCGTTTGAACACACCAAACACACCCGAGGCCCCCGGGACCTCAACCAAAAATACCAACCAACCCTAATACCTCATTAAAACTTGGTCGAGCCTTAAAAACACATCTCTTAACATCCAAATCATCTAATATGCATAGATTCAAGCCTAAGAACTTATGAAATTTCTAAATCCATATTCGATGCCGAATCACGTCAAACCTCATCCGAATGACTTCAAATTTTGAACATACGTCAATAATGACATTATGGACCTGCTATCGCTTTCGGAATTCCATTTCGAGCTCGGTATCAAAATTTCACCTATCGGCCGAAATCGCCGAAATTATAACTTTCGCCGATTCAAGCCTAAATATACAACCGGCCTTGAAAACACATTCTGAACATGCTCCTTACCCTAAAATCAACCAACGGAGCTAACGGAGTCAACAAAATTCCATTCCGGATCCGTATTAACATAGTTCTAGCTATGGCCTGATTTCTAAAGCTAAAATTCACATTTAAGGACTATGTGTCCAAATTCACTCCGAATTTCACTACCCAACGCTTCGACGAGTTCCAATAGCATAAATAGACATGGGAGAAGCAGTTATTAGGGGATCGGGGCGCTAATTCTCAAAATGGCTGACCGGGTCGTTACATTCTCCCCCTCTAAAGAAAATTGTTCGTCCTCGAACGAGTATAGAATTATACATGAATCTGTGAAAAAATGAGGGTACTGACTCCGCATGTCCTACTCGGCCTCCCAAGAAGCCTCCTCGACCGGATGACTGAGGCGATATTCTTCGATTTGAGCTTTCTGACCTTCCTATCCAATATGACCACAGGCTCCTCAACATATGATAGATCCTTGTCCAACTGGACTGATATGAAATCTAAAACATGAGTTGGATCACCGTGATACTTCTGGAGCATGGAAACGTGGAATACCGGATGAACTCCTGCAAGGTTAGGAGGCAAGGCCAACTCATAGGCTACCTCCCCAACCCGCTACAATACCTCAAAAGGGCCAATGAACTTCGGACTCAGCTAACCCTTCTTCCCGAACCTCATGAAGACTTTCATAGGCGATACCCGAAGCAAACCCCGATCACCAGCTATAAATGCCAAGTCACAAACCTTCCGGTCCGCATAACTCTTCTGCCTAGACTGAGTTGTGCGAAGTCTCTCCTGAATCACCTTCACCTTGTCCAGGGCATCCTGAACCAAGTCTGTACCCAATAATCGGGCCTCACCCGACTCAAACCATCCCGTTGGAGACTTGCACCGCCTACCATACAAAGCTTCATACGGCGCCATCTGAATGTTGGACTGGTTGTTGTTATTATAAGCAAACTCTACAAGAGGCAAGTACCGATCCCATGATCCTCCAAAATCCATCACATAGGCACGGAGCATATCCTCGAGAATCTGAATCGTGCGCTCGGACTGCCCGTCTTTCATGGGGTGAAAGGTTGTAATCAACTCCGCTCTGGTGCCTAACTCCTGCTGAACGGCTCTCCAGAACCGTGAAATGAGTTGTGTACCTCTGTCTGAAATGATAGATACTGGGATACCGTGGAGGCAAAAAATCTCTCTGATATAAATCTCAGCCAACCTCTCAGATGAATACGTAGTCGACACTGGAATGAAATGGGTTGATTTGGTCAGCGCCCGTACACAATAACCCAAATAGCATCATGCTTCCTCAAAGTCCGAGGAAGTCTCACAACAAAGTCCATGGTGATCTGCTCCCACTTCCACTCTGGAAGCTCAATCTGATGAAGTAACCCTCCCGGTCTCTGATGCTCACATTTGACTTGCTGACGGTGGAGACACTTGGTTACAAACTCCACTATATCCTTCTTCATCCTTCTCCACCAATAGTGTTGTCTCAGATCCTGGTACATCTTCGCGGAACCCCGATGGATGGAATACCGCGAACTATGGGCCTCCTCAAGAATCAACTCCCGAAGCCCATCTACATTAGGCACACAAATACGGCCCTGCATCCTCATCATACCATAATCCCCTATGGTCACATCCCTAGAATCACCACGCCGAACTCTATCCTGAAGAGCTAGAAGGTTGGGATCATAATACCGGCGCTCCCGAATGCGGTCATAAAGAGACGATCGAGCAACCACACAAGCAAACACCCGGCAAGGCTCCGAAAGGTCCAACCTCACGAACTAATTGGCGAAGGACTGAACGTCCAAGGCAAGGGCCTCTCAGTTGCACGAAGATATGCCAAACTACCCAAACTCTCCGCCCGGCGACTCAAGGCATCGGCCACCACATTGTCCTTCCCCGGGTGGTATAGTATAGTGATGTCATAATCCTTGAGTAACTCCAACCACCTACACTGGCGCAAATTAAGATTCTTCTGCCTGAATATGTGCTGCAAACTCTGGTGATCTGTGAATATCTCACAGGGAACACCATAAAAATAATGACGCCATATCTTCAGGGCGTGAACAATTGCTGCCAACTCGAGATCATGAACAAGGTAGTTTTTCTCATGCGCCTTCAACTGTCTGGACGCATAGGCTATCACCCTACCGTCCTGCATCAACACCTCTCCCAGGCCAATCCTCAAAGAATCACAATAGACTGTATAGGACCCTGAACCTGTGGGTCATACTAACACTGAAGCGGTAGTTAGGGCTGTCTTGAGCTTCTGAAATCGCTACTCGCACTCCTCAGTCCATATAAAAGGTGCACCCTTCTAGGTCAGTCTGGTCATGGGCGCTGAAATGGATGAAAATCCCTTTACCAAACGGCGATAATACCCAACCAAACCGAGGAAACTACGGATCTCCGTAGCTGAAGACGGTCTAGGCCAACTCTGCACCGCCTCTACCTTCTTTGGGTCTACCTTGATCCCATCCGAAGATACCACATGGCCTAAGAATGCCACAGAATCAAGCATAAATTCACACTTAGAAAATTTGGCATACAACTTCTTCTTCCTCAATGTCTGAAGCACGGTCCTCAAGTGCTGCTCATGGTCCTCTTGGGACCGAGAATATACCAGAATATCATCAATGAACATGATGACGATGGTATCAAGATAAGGTCGAAATACGTTGTGCATCAGGTGCATGAAGGCTGTTGGGGCATTGGTCAGCCCAAATGACATAACAAGAAACTCATAGTGGCCATATCTGGTCCTAAAGGCAGTCTTCGAGATATCCAGCTCCCGAATCTTTAACTGATGATTACCCGAACGCATATCAATCTTGGAGAATACCCTAGCACCCTATAACTAGTCAAATAGATCATCAATGCGAGTCAATGGTACCTGTTCTTCACTGTCACCTTATTCTGATGCCGGTAGTCAATACACTTACGCATCGAACCATCCATTTTCTTCACAAACAATACTGGAGCACCCCAAGGAGATACTCTGGGCCTGATGAATCCCTTTTCAAGCAACTCCTGTAACTGCTCCTTCAAATCCTTCAACTCAGGAGGAGCCATGCGATTAGGAGGAATGGAAATGGGGTGAGTTCCCGGAAACAAGTCAATGCCGAAATTAATATCTCTGTCCGGCGGCATACCAAGAATGTCAGCTAGAAATACATCAGGATAGTCCCGTACAACTGGAACGGACTCAACTGTAGGGGTCTCAGCACTAACATCTCTCACATAAGCCAAATACGCATCACACCCATTTTCAACCATCCGCTGGGCCTTAAGAAAAGAAATGAATTGACGGGGAGGATACTCTAAGGAACCTCTCCACTCTAACCTTGGTAATCATGGCATAGCCAGCATCACGATCTTGAAGTGACAATCAAGAATAGCATAGTAGGGAGACAGCCAGTCCATACCCAATATAACGTCAAAATTTACCATGCTGAGTAATAATAAATCAGCCCTGGTCTCAAAACCACTGATAACAATCAAACATGACTGATATACGCAGTCCACAACAAGAGAATCTCCTATAGGAGTAGAAACATAAATGGGGAAACTCAAGGAATCCCGAGATATCCTCAGATGTGAAGCAAAATAAGAAGACACATATGAATATGTAGAACCTAGGTCAAATAATACGGATGCATCCCTATGGCAAACGGGGACAATACCTGTAATGACTGAATCTGAAGCAATGGCCTTGGATCAGGCTGGAAGAGCATAGTACCTAACTTAGCCTCCCCCTCTAGGGCGACCTCGACCTCCACCTCGAGCTGCCTGAGATGGTGGGGTAGCAGCTGAGCCTGGAAGAATAGCTTGGGGACCTGGTGGAAGACGTGGAACCTGATAAGTATGGGGTGGTTCACCCCTCCTAGCTCTAGGGCAATCTCTGATCACTTGGCGAGGGTCACCACACCCAAAACAACCCCTCGGAGGACGTAGCGACTTATGCTAACTCTGAATTGGCCTGCTAGACTGGCCTATGATAGCACCTCGAGCAGGAGGCACACTAGATACTGGTGGTGCATAATAAGGCTCCTGAGGTCTAGGAGGAACTAGAATACCACTGGCTGCTGGAAGAGCTGAATGAACGGGGCGACTCACAAAACCCCTACCATAGCGTGTTGCTGGGGAACGTCTCCTGAAAAATGACCAGTGTCTCGAGACCTCTTGGCCTCTCTCTCCTCCCTGTCCCGGGCTAACATACTCTCAATCCTCCGGGCAATGCTCACGGCCTGATGGTAAGTGACATCTGTCTCCATCTCTCTGGCCATGCTGGTCCGAATACTGGGGTGGAGTCCCTCAATAAAGCGTCGAACCCTCTCTCTGACATTGACCACCAAAGCTGGTGCATTGCGAGCCAAATCATTGTAACAAACTGCACACTCTGACACAGTCATGGTACCCTGACGTAGATTCTCAAACTCTTCACGCCAAGCCTCCTTGAGGCTCTGAGGGACAAACTCAAGTAAGAACATCTCTGAGAACTGAGCCCAAGTAAGTGAAGCTGCCTCGTCCGGACTACTAAGCTCTAAAGCACACCACCACTGATAAGTTGCTCCCCTCAGCTGGAAAGCAGTGAAAGAAACCCCACTCGTCTCCACAATGCCCATGGTGCGGAGAATGCGATGCCATTCCTCAAGAAAGCCCAGGGTGTCATCTAAAGCTAGTCCGCTGAACTCAGGTGGGTGGTACTTCTTGTACCTCTCAAGTCAGAGCTGCTCTGCCTCAGGAACAACTGCTCTAGCCTCAGGCTGAGTTGGAGCTGCTGGGGGCATAGAAATATACTCTGGAACCTGCCCAATATGAACCCTCTGCTCAAGAGTGCGGGCTGCGAGAGTGTGTGTCCCTCCCCCAACCTAGGATGTTGCTAGAGCTATCAGAAGTAGTCCCGCCAGAGACAGAGTACCGAAGGCACTCAAGAACTGAGCCAATGTCTCCTAGAGGGCTGGAGTAATAGTGGGGACCTCCTGTGTCCCTCCAACTGTAGTTGCTGGGGGATCCTCTACCTCTGCTCTAGCCGGTGCTTGGGCCGTACCGCGTGCTTGTCCTGTACCGCAGCCCCTGCCTCTGACGGCTCTGGCTGGGGGCTCGGGTGCCTGGTCATTAGTATGTCTAGTACGAGTACGAAGCATCTGTAAGCAAGAATATAATAGAGTTTATAAATTTTGATGACAATAACTAGCACGAAAAGAAATTCCAAAGAATATGAGTGTTCTTAACAGTTACATAGCCTCTCGAAGATAGATACGGACGTCTCCGCATCGATCCGCGAGACTCTAATAAACCAGCTTGTGAGTCGTGACTCCTATGAACCTAGACGCTCTGATACCAACTTGTCACGACCCGAAATAACCCTCCGAACGGTCTCTTGACAACACCTAGTCTCTATGACTAGGTAAGCCTAAATTTGCAGAAAATAAGACAGAATAATAACATAAACGGTAAAAAAGTAGTAAAACTATAAAATTTAGCCGCTCGGCATCTACAACTTTTACTTTCCCAAAAATCGGAATGTCACAAATCACAAGCTCCATATTATAACAGCTCTATACACGTAAATGAGGAAAATGTATATATGTATCTATATCTCTTATGTCTATACTAGAGTAGGAAGGGGACTCGTGAGATTCCGCAGACGCGGCAGAATTACCTCGCGGTCTCCTGAGCAGCTGTTAAGATATGCCTAGCCACGGTACTGTGTGCTGGTACCTAGATCTTCACATGGAGAAAACATGCGCAGGAAAGGGCGTGAGTACTCCACATTCGGTACTCAGTAAGTGCCAAGCCTAACCCCAGTCAAGTAGTGACGAGGTCAGGTTGAGGCTCTACTGAGTTTTAAAATAAGTCAGTTATAAGTTTAAGTAGTGAAATATAAATAAGCAATAATAAAAAGAATTAACGGAAACAGAAAGGAATAATGAAGGAAAGATAGCTCTCGGCTCAGTAGAGCATATATCTCAACAGTAAATATGCATGTAGTACAGGGGGAAAGCTCTCGGATCTCACTCTGTAGTCCCAATTTAAATATGCTATGCAGTACTGGGGGAAAGCTCCTAGATCTCGGTCCGTAGTCCCAATTTAAATATGCTATGCAGTACTGGGGGAAAGCTCCTAGATCTCGGTCCGTAGTCCCAATTTAAATATGCAATGCAGTACAGGGGGAAAGCTACCGAATCTCGGTCTGTAGTCCTAATTTAAATATGCAATACAGAAGTCTATTGAATACAGTTTAATTAAACAGTTCAAGAAAACAACAGGCAAGAATAAGGCAAAACTACCTAAGCATAGTGCAATTAGTAGAAAATAAGAGGAATTCAAGTAAGGACTGGTAGGCATGCTTATTCCTACGCTAATACTCAGTTATAACATGAAGCAGTAATATAGGAATGAAAATGAGTTATGTCATGGAAGGAAAAATAGAATTTTAGCAGCAATGACCCGTGTACGCACTCGTCACCCCACGTACACGGCGTCCACATAACAAAATCAGTATAAAAATGCCTAAGGGAAATCCCCAACACAGAGTTAGGCAAGCCACTTACCTCGACTGCGCTAATTAACTTAATACCACGCTCTTGCCACGAGTATCCAACTCCGGGTGGCCCAAATCTATTAAATAGGATTGCATAATGTAAATATCACTTAAAGGAAACAAAATAACTAATAAGTTCGAAGCTAATACGCGAAATTAAGAAATTTCCCCAAAAGTCCCACAGGCCCACGTCTCGGAATCGGGTAAAAATTATATTTTCCGGACACCCATTCACTCACGAGTCTAATCATATAAAAATCTCTCAAATCAGATGTCAAAAACCCACCGAAAACTCAATAATTTGGTCTATGAAGTTTATCAATTTTTTCCCAAATTTTCCACCCAAATTCGAATTCTAAGGACCAAATTTAAGTTAGGAATCATGGAAATTGATCTAAGATGGATAGGAATCACTTAACCAAGTTACCCAAGTGCAAAAATCTTCAAAAATCGACCCTCCCGAGCTCTCAAATTCAAAAATGGTGAAAATAGCCTTTAACCCTCGATTTGGGTCTTTAAAAGACCGCCCAGCGATTTTCCTTATGCGATCGCGTACATTGAGTTGCGATCGTGGAGAGTAAAGAAACACGCGCCTGGAATTCATGCTATGCGATCGTAGAACCCAGCTCGCGATCGCGAACCTTGTAGACCCAGACTTCTACGATCGCGTACCTGCTCATGCGACCGCGAAGAGTAAAGTCTACACCTCCCGCTGCCTAAGGGGGTTCTATGCGATCGCGACCTCTGCCTATGCGATCGCGACCTCTGCCTATGCGATCGCGGAGACTTAACAACTCCAACTATGAGATCGCGGACCTCTTCTTGCGATCGCAGAGAAAAATCACTGACCTCCCCTAATTTACCTTACGCGATCGCGGAGGAACACTTGCGATCGCAATTAACAAAAAGTTGCTGATGAAAAACCAGCAAAACCAGCATAGACTTTTAGGCCAAAAATGCCCGTTTGAACACCTGAAACACACTCGAGGCCCCCGGGACCTCAACTAAAACTACCAACCAACCCTAATACCTCATTCAAACTTCGTCGAGCCTTAAAAACACATCTCATAACATCAAAATCATCGAATATACATAGATTCAAACCTAAGAACTTATGAAATTTCTAAAATACAAATTCGATGTTGAATCACGTCAAAACTCATCCGAATGACCTCAAATTTTGCACACATGTCAAAAATGACATTACGGACCTGATGTTGCTTTCGGAATTCGAGCCCGTGATCAAAATTTCACCTATCGGCCGAAATCGCCAAAATTCTAACTTTCACCAATTCAAGCCTAAATCTACAACCGACCTTGAAGACATATTTCGAACATGCTCCTAAACCCAAAATCACCCAACGAAGCTAAAGGAGCCGACGAGATTCCATTCCAGATTCGTCTTCACACAGTTCTATCTACGGACTAATTTCAAAAGCTAAAATTCACATCTAAGGACTATGTGTCCAAAATCACTCCGAATTTCACCACATAACGCTCCGACGAGTTCCAATAACATATATAGACATGGGAGAAGCAATTATTAGGGGATTGAGGCGCTAATTCTCAAAACGACCGACCGGGTCGTTACACCCTAGCTCGAGTTATCGCTTTTTGTCGAAACTTTGAAGTTTAAAGGCTTAATGAATCTAAAGGGTTGACCAATGTTTGATTTTGTTGATACTGGGTCCGTATTTTGGTTCCGCAACCCCGTATAGGTTCATTACTATATCTATGACTTGTCCGTCAAATTTTGTGAGTAACAGAGTTGGTTTGACGTGATTCAAACGTCAGTTTGTTAAAATAGAAGTTCCAAAGTTTTCTTGAAAATTACATTTGATTTGGTTGTCTGATTCATAGTTCTAGATGTTATTTTGGCATTTTGATCACACGAGCAAGTTCATATGATGTTTTTAGACTTGTGAGCATATATTTTTTGGAGCCCGAGGGCTCGGATGAGTTTCGGATAGGCTACAGAGTGGATTGGACTTAGAAACCATCGCATTTGCGAGACTGGGCATGGCTGGGGGTCCTCGCATTTGCGAGGTAAAATTTCGCAAATTGTGAACTTGGCACTTCCGCTTTTGCTAAGAGTCACTTTTGCGACTCAGCACCTTTTATGATGATTTTCGCATTTGCGAGGAAAGGTCCGCATTTGCGAGGGCATCGGGGTTCGCATTTGCGACCATTTTATCGCAAATGCGATTACTCGGATTCTTAGAGGAATTCGCAATTGCGATCTCTTTTTCACAATTACGATATTCGCATTTGCGACATCTGCAACTGTTTAAAAGTTGAGATAGACGGGATTTCTCTCATTCTTTCAAAATTTCAAACCTAGAGAACCCTAGAGGAGATTTTCCCAAGAGCCCTTCTTCCCCAATTTATTGGTAAGTGATTCTAACCTATTTTGTTTCAATTTTCCATTATATTTCATAATATTTCAACCTAAAATCTAGGTTTTCATGGTGGAAATTGGGGGTTTCAGAAGAATTAGGGATTTTTGTAAAATTAAAATTTAGACCTCAAATGGAGGTCGAATTTCGAAACAAATCACATAATCGGGCTCGGGGGTGAATGGGTAATCGGGTTTTGGTCAGAATTTTTCATTTGGACCAAGCAGTCAAGGAGTTGACTTTTTCAATAATGATCAAAATTGAACCTTTTTTCATTCGTGGGTAGTTCCTAAGGCTTATTTTGAATCGTTTGGTTGTTAATTTGTTAGATTTGGTTGGTTCGGAGGCTTGTTTGAAAGGCAAGCCGTGGTTAAGCTATGAGTTGATCTTTGGGAGTAAGGTAAATGTCTTGGTTAACCTTGACTTGAAGGATTATGACTTATTTGTCTATTTGATGCATGTTTAAATGTTGGGTACAACATATATGTGAGGTCTTATTCGTTGTTGTTCGGTCAAAGCATGTGGGTGGGACTTGTTTCTTGTAATTTATTTCTTTTCTTGATCATGATATCCATGCTTAGACTAGTTAATTACTAATTTAATCGTTTTTTCCGCATTCATGAGCCATCTGTGATAATTGAGGTTGGTATTGCGGAAACATTGTTGAAGTAAGCCATGTTCTTGCTTATTCTATCTCCCTTTTGTTATATGTTCATTGTTACATGGTAATGGAGAGCATTAGTGCACGAATGGTGATGTCGTGCCATATGTGAGAGTTAACGCACGAAGGGTGATGTCATGCCATATTTGAGAATTAATTCACAAAGGATGATGCCGTGTCATAATTGAGAGTTAATGCACGAAGGGTGATGTTGTGCCATATTGAGAGTTAATGCATGAAGGATGATGTCGTGTCGTATCTATTATTTCATGATAAAATTGAGAGTAAAAGAACGAAAGGTGACGGCGTGCCGTATTTATCATTTCTTGGTGAGCGATAAGTGGGGATTTTGATTACTTATCAGCTCCTTTTAGCTTTCATTTTAGTCCAAAAGCGCTTAATTATATCCCCAAAACTGATAAAGTATCCTTAATTGTAGGAATATTGGAAGATGAACTCCCAATATGAAATCCACTTCAAGAAGAGTAATCTGAACTTAAGAACAAAAATAGCACAAAAGCTCAAAGTGCGGACTGCAGAATACCATCTGCGGCCGCAGGTCATCATGAAGCAATTCCATCAGAGAAGGTTGCAAGATGCGGGCTGCACATGAAATTGTGCGGCCGCAGAAACTAGGTAAGAGCAAAAGTTCAGAGAACCTGCATCTCAAGTTCAACAAAAGTGTGTACCGCACAATTATTGTGCGACCGTAGAAGAACAACTACACAATCACAACAATTTTTTTGTGAACTGCAGAAGAGTAAGGTGCTGCCGTAGACACATTTGTGCTGACCGCAAAATGAGATAGTGCCACCCCAGTTCAGAATTATGCGGCCGCATGTTTCCAATCCTGTTAGGCTGAAGCAAAGTGCTGACCGCACATGGAATTGTGCGGCCTCAGAACCTCCGAAAGGGCATTTTTGTTCGAATATTTCAACACTGTATAAATAGAAGAGTTTCAATTTTTAGGTTAATATTGACATCATCAACCACACTAGACAGTTTCTTTTGCTCTTTTTAGTAGCTTTTGCTATTTTGAGCTTTTTGAATATTAATTTCATCATTTTAATTATCAATATGGGTTTAATTATCACTTCTTCTTCTTCTTCTTCTTCCTTTTCTTCCAGTTTAAGCATGATAGCTAGATTCTTACTAGGGTTGTGACACAACTCTAGTGTGTAAACTTAATGGGTGTTTGATTTTTGCTTGTTTATGGTTGGGTGTTGATTATCTAGCCTTGTTCTTGCTTTTATTTGAAGAATTAATGGTTGAAAATATTATTTCATGCCTTTTTGACTAGTCTCTACTTGAGAAAGAGAGACTTAGTCTAGAAAAACTTGGCTGGCAAGAGATTGGGTCAATTGAGAGGTTGATAAGCCCAATTAAAGGGTTGAACCTAGAGATAGTAAAACACAACTTGAGCTTATTATCAACTATTTTGTTCAATACTCATTTGGACATGAGAAAGTCAAATTAGGAAAAATCACTCTCTGATCGAGAGCTAGTGAGTGGACAATTGAGTGTTCACTCCAACCAATAAAACAAGCTTTAAAGTTTACAATCTATTAGGCAAACACTTAGGTGAAGGTCATAACCCTAGGCCTTTTATATAATTTGAAACACAATAAAAAATAGTTTCCTTGTTTCTTTCTTTAAATCACAATCGTAGTTCAACTTAGATTTTCAAACAAAACCAGTTATTGCGGAAATGAAAATTTAGATATACAAATTCACGCCCTAAGTTATATACTACTAACACCCATTCATATAGCTCTATGCGGAATTCAACCCCGACTCTTGTTGGGTATTACTATTGCATCGTTTGTTTTCATATCCTCAAATAAAGGAGTGAAATTGGACTAGATCAGTGAGGCTGAAAGTAAAAGCACGAAAGGTGATGCCGTGCATTTTTATTTATTATGTTTTGTTCATCTTGTTGGTTGAAGGTTTATTGGCGTTTCTTATTATCATTCCCTACCGTAGTTATCGTTTCTTGTACCCCTTTCACATGTCCCCTCCCAATAGCACTTGTTAATTCTTTATTTGTTGTTATGTTATACTTATATTTCTGTCTGTACATGTTTATTTATGTGGTTGTCCTGTCATATCCTCGTCACTACCTCATCGTTAGGCTTGACACAATAGAGTACATTGGATCGGTTGTACTCATACTACACTCTGCACTTCTTGTGTAGATTTTGGTACTGGTCTCAGTTGTCCCTGAGGCATGTTATCTCAGATTGGCATTTGGAGACTCGAGGTAGATCTGATGGCATCCGCAAACCTTGAAGCCCCCTTCCTCATTCCCTACTTACTGTTCTTTTCATTCAAGACAGTTGAATTTATTTCAAACCCTATTTGTAGAGACTCTAGAAGCTCGTGAACTTGTGACTCCAGATCCGGGTTGTACTTAGATATTATTGGTATTTATGTCATTTCGCACTCCGTTTTAGTTTCGTTTCAGTTTAATTGGTTTTATTTATAGAAATTGAGTAAAATTGGCTTAAAGATCCTCTAACGTTAGTTTGCCTAGCAAGTGAAATATTATGCGTCATCATATTCTCAAAGGTGAGAATTTCGGATCGTGACAAGTGTATAAAAGCAAGTTGTTTATGCAGATGAATTACTTAGTACTTATATAAGTCAATACCATGAAATAATAGCCTATCACTTCATGGGTCCGAGTGTTTATATCAAATGGCTACGCTAAGATAACACGCATGCTTAGATCATATTAAAACATTTCATTAAATTCTAAACGTTATGCCCCACATATTAACATTTATAATTATCCGTACAATTTAGAAGTAAAAAGAAATGGGTTGACTTTTTGACTTAGTAAAGACATTAGCTGGATGTTACGTTGTTGTTGCTAAGTAGCCGTAAGCTATCACACTCGAAAGGAATAAGAGAAGATTTAGTATACTAAATAACCCCTTACGAAAATAGTTGGTATACTAAATAATTCCTTTTATCTCAACCAAATGAATCCTTCCATTAGCGCTGAGTTCATAACAAGATGATTGAATCAGTTTACCTCAGACATCATTTTTCTTGTATTCCAATGACAAGCATGACATTTACCAGGCTATCATATTAATGGCATGCCCTAAAAAAAAGAATGAAATTAAGAAAGAAAAACTTCTTGATCTTCTTCTTCTTCTTTATTCTTTTTTTGTTAAGTTTATTCTCCGGTCCTTGTCAAGATTAGACTTTATATTAATTTCAAGAGGATGAAGCCACTTCCCAATATATCCAGTACAATTCATCTCTGACGTTTTTATACGTACCAAATCCGCTCCTAATTAATTTTAGTGAAATATAAAGTGTACAGTTTGACGTTGACCTTGGATTGGTTCTGGATCCATGCAAGTGGGACAAACGAAATTCCATTACTCCAAATTGGAATATTTTTATAAAAACAGTCAATTAATTGGCTGGCCATTACCAAACTCATTCTGTCTTGATCACCAAAGAATGTCAAGAAATCTTTACAATATAAAAATTTGTGTTTAGATTTGTTTTTGAGCAGGTTTTCTTTTTTTGGCATAACACAAAGTCTAAACTTTCTTTCTTTACTAAACTGAGCTCATAACAATGGATATCAACGAAGAAAAATCAGCAAAGTCCCAGCTACCCATTGAAGGAGATGAACAGATCAAAGCAACAAAGTCAGAAGAAATAGAAAAGGAAAATGATCAAGTGATCATTCCACCAAAGACTGTAACAATCGAAAGTGATAAAGAAGAAAATTCAGCTGCGGAAAAGAAAAATAAAGAAGTGAAGAAAATAGACGGCGAAAGTAGAAAAGAAAGTACGGAAGTGTTTACTCTACAGATTAAGCAAAGTGAAGAAAAGATCAAATGCCGCCCAATAGCCTTTCTGTTGGGACTTCCATTTGCCCTAATCTCTCTCGTCATTGCATTTGTTGGATGCATTATCTGGATTCTCGGGTTTGTCCTTCTTAATTCCTCCTTGTCTTTACCTTTGTTCCTAGGATAGGATTTACTAATCCCTTCTTGCGTAGTTTCCGCTGCACGTGTATCCTTTATTAATCGGTGCATAAAATATTACAAATAATATTAAAATATGTCCGTAACGAGTAACACAAATTTTAAGAGGAAAAATACAAGCTCATGAGTGGTGGTCCTATTCAACGACTTCATATTGTTGAAAGTTAGAATTATGGAGAGAGACATGCTTGCTTGCACATTGCCGATCATATATAATTTCTGCATGCAAGTCATTGTTGTCAAAGCTTCTACAAATAATTCATGTACCATTAAGGATTGTTACACCAAATTTCACATCTAACACATCTAAACACATGAAAACTAAACTTCTTTAGAGACGTAGAACATCTGAAAAGAAGTATGACACGTGATATGAGAATCCAGAAAAAAATGTGGAAATCCTATCATTTTGGCAATGACAATTGTTTTTAATTACGTTGAATATATCAATAAATAATGATTATTCATATACAAATGATTGATATCCTTTGGAGTTCAGTGACTACCAATAATGCAATAATCGGATGAAATTTATTACTTTTATAGTATTTTAGTTCACCAACTTATGAAATTAATGACTCATCAATATTTTACGTTGATGCACATATGAAAATAAAAAGGTTTAAGTTTGGAAACTAAAAAGATTTAAGATATGGCATCATGATAAATTCTTTAAAGATTCCCCTATAATTTGTACTTATTTAATAGAAGAAAATTTACTTTATGGTCCAATAATATTGTAGGAGCAGTATTTAGCTTAAGGGTGAAATGATCATTCAACTTTTGAAGGTTATAAATTCAATCCACGTTAATAGTCACGTTTATAATATAGTATGATACGTCGACCGAATATTTTTCTAAAAAGAACTTTTGAAAATTTGTAGACCTAATAATACCATAACATTCATATGGCAATAAAAGTTTGTTATTAAGGTTAAAACAAGAAGTAAAAAATTAAAAGATTCATGCAAAATTTAGGAAAGATCCGCACCTCAAGGGGATAACTTAATATAAATTAACCTTCAAGCTTATGATCAATATTACTATTTTATATT
Source organism: Nicotiana undulata (assembly GCA_005239495.1). Lineage (NCBI taxonomy): Eukaryota > Viridiplantae > Streptophyta > Magnoliopsida > Solanales > Solanaceae > Nicotiana > Nicotiana undulata. The sequence goes on from ML291833.1 coordinate 65,761, forward strand.
AACAAGTTCGAGTTAATTCCTCGTATTGTCATCCAAGTCATAAAAATAACTCAATAAAGCTACTTTTATTTGTTTTTTACCAATAAAGTCACCTACCAATTACTTATTCCATAAAATAATTCCTACATGAAAATGCCGGAGAATAACATACATTCTCCCAGTAAATGACCGTTAATATGAAGAATTAATCAAACCAAGATGTTAGAAGAAAGTTGCTTGGGCATCAAGGGGTCGTTTGGTAAGATGTATAGAAAAATTGATTGGTGTATAAAATTTCGTATTGGATTTATACTTTATTTGATTGTATTTTGTAAATCAGGATCAAAAATTCATATACACTAATCAGTGCACTGTTATACCTATACCAATACCAACAACATGAAATAACTAATTATCACGATCCGAAATCCCATCTTTCAGACTATGACTGTGTCTAACGTTGAATTCGCTAGACAAGCCAACGTAAACTACCCGTTAATATTTTTAAATCAATCCAACAATAGTAAAATTTAATACCCTTCAAATCATAACTGAAATAACCAGCATACTTCATAACTTTAATAGCGGAAATATAACCATACTCTGAAAATGCGTAATGACATAGTAAAGATAACAACATCGCATAGTCCCAAAATCGGGGTGTCACAACCTCACGAACTATCTAAACTGAGTGCTAAATACAGAGTCTAAAAAAAAAATTGTCTTGAAACTAGGAGAAAAAGTAAGACAATAAGGAATCCAAACGCAGGAGAGACACCAAGGCCCACGAACGCCAGTGGTATACCTTGAAACTCTGGGTGGACTGAAGGTGACTCACTCAATGCTGTCCACTAGGTCCGGATGCGGGATCTGCACAACATTAAGAAGTGCAGTGTAACATCAGTACAACCGACCCCATGTACTGAGTAAGTGCCGAGCCTAACCTCGGCCGAAGTAGTGACGAGGCTAGACTTGACAATAACGATAACCTGTCCTATTCTACAGCAGGTAACAGGGATAATACAAGGCAAGAGATAAACAGAAAAGTAAGGGATACGGGAGCAGTAAGGGGAACAAGTGAATTGAAGCAGTCAAATTGACAGTTAGAAGTAAGCAAGGGAGGCAATCTAACACAATA
>ML291836.1:0-24351 GCA_005239495.1 Nicotiana undulata
GACTTCAAACTTTGCAGATAAGTTATAAATTACACCACGGAACTATTCCCGGTCTCGGAATCTTATTTGGACCTCAGGAACATAACATCACTTTCCAAGTCACATTTCAAATTCTGTAAAACCTCAAAACCTCATTTTTTATCCGAAACCACTCTATTCACGCCCGTTTTACCCCAAATTCCACAGATAAGACAAATAGTATATAATAAACCTGTTCCGGGCTCCGGAACCTCAATACGGACCCGGTAACGAGGTTTCCACATAATTATTCACTTTCATATTCCTTTATTATTTTCAGAAAATAATTTCTTTTAAAAATTCATTTCTCGGGCTTGGGACCTCGGAATTCGATTCCGGGCATATGCCCAAGTCCCATATTTTCCTACGGACCCTCCGGGACCGTCGAATCACGGGTCCGGGTCCGTTTACCAGAAATGTTGACCAAAGTCAACTATATTCATTTATTAATTATCAAAACTCATTCTGTTGTCAGTTTTTCACATATAAGCTTCCCGGCTACATGCCCGGGCTGCGCACACATATCGAGGTGAGGCTAACGGAGGCTCTCGGAGCCTCGAAACACAGATATAGCTTAAATTATGTAAGATGACCTTTTGTGTCATCACACGTACGGTAAAACCAATGTCAATAACAATTGAGAAAACAGTAATGAGAATTGAAAGAAAGCTTGATTGCATTAATGAAAGCTATTACAAAAGAAGGCAACTCGGTGTCGAGGGGGAGAGTCACCAGTACAGAGAATTGCTTGCTATAAAGTTTTTGATTGATTGATCCCTCCTAATAATGCTTAAAAAAAATAAACCAAAGTTACAAGACTTGACCTAACTAAGCTAGAGGAACATAATGAAAGTACATGGAATAAAACTACTCTATATTTATAACGAAAAGGACTTAGTTTTCTACAAGGTAGATAGGTCCGTTGTCAGCAACTTTGTCTTTGGCATCACGATCTGCGTGCATGGCATTGTCGGCGCGCGCGGCGCTGTTGGCAGTTGCTTGCAGCTGGGCGCTAGCGAGGGATATCGATGGGGAGACAGAGGCACATGCGTGCTTGTCACTTGGCGCGGCCAAGACCAGGGGGCCGTCCGTGGTGCTAGGCATTGGGTGGCTTGCCAGGACGCCACTAGGCGCGTCCAAGGGGTCATGGGGTATGACTAGAAATCCGCCCATGACATTCTCCCCCACCTGAGTTAGCGACGTCCTCGGCGCCTTACTTGCAAAATAATATTCAATTAGCACAATGAACTAGCAAGTCTAGAAAATGATACTTAAATACGAATCACTGGACGAGGCGTGAGACACTTCTTAATATGCTTCACTAAGCCATAAGTGCCATGATACTTTGGATGACAATTATAAACTCGACCACAATGAAGACACTTTGCTTTGCGGGCTTCTTCATTTACTTCAACTAGCTCAAAATTTCCCAAATAGGCGATCTAGCTTTAGGACCACGAGGCATAGTTGAACCTACAAAAAAAGAAAAGATCACAAGTTAATAAAATATTTTTAATTATAAATAACAAAAGAATATCATAAAACAAGCAAATCTTTAAACTTACCACTTGTTCCAAGTATGCATCAACAATCCTAGTATCTCTTTCAACAATGCAAGTTTCTCTTCCGCTCGTTGCCATATCTAAATATAATTTGATAAAGTGTGTCATTTAAACTTACAAAGTAAACTAATTTTCACTAAAATACTCATGTAACGCAAAATCTTACCAAGTTCAATTTGCTCAGGAAACTCCAAATCTTCTTCAACATTAATAGGAGTACCCTCACATCTAAACCGATCTTGAACACAAACAAGACTTTGCACCAATCGAGGAGTCAATGAACTCCTAAATGAATCAAGAATGCGTCCACCGGTGCTAAATGCACATTCCGATGCAACACTTGAAATTGGAATGGCCAATACATCACGAGCTAGCTCAGATAGAATAGGAAATCGAGGCGCATTAATTTTCCACCAATCTAAGATTTTAAAGTCATCAGAATCATCAGACAATGGCTCTTGTCCTTCACCAATATATCTTTCCAACTCAGATTTAGCACCTACACTTCCGGAGTCTTCCTTTTGCCTTTTCAACAATTGCTTTGTTCTCACAGATTTTGTTCTTACATTCCCGCTAGATGNTCTAAGATTTTAAAGTCATCAGAATCATCAGACAATGGCTCTTGTCCTTCACCAATATATCTTTCCAACTTAGATTTAGCACCTACACTTCCGGAGTCTTCCTTTTGCCTTTTCAACAATTGCTTTGTTCTCACAGATTTTGTTCTTACATTCCCACTAGATGGCTCAGATGTGTCATCAGATGAAGTAGATTTAGATGGAGATGATTGAAGATAACATCCTTTGGAATATGTTTTTTGATACTCCCCAAATAAAGAATTCAAATAAGCATCCACTTCGGCAGTTAATTTCTTCCCTGGTCCCTCCCCGAACATTTCCTCAAGTGCAAAACTAACATACTCTAATTTGTTGTGAGGATCTAATACAGAAGCAATGAATATCATTTTGTTCATCTTTTCCGGTTCACCCCAATATTTTTTAATCTTTTCTTTCATCTCCCCTGCCATCTTACTCAAATTAGTATCATCACTAGCTAAACAAGCTTTCAAATGACTATCAAGCTCACATATATCCTCAAAATGACAATTAGAAGTGACATAACGTGAACCTGAAACTTTAACCGTGAGCTTGTGAAATCTTTCAAGAAACATTATCACGTTTCTCACATTCACCCAATCATCACATACAAATGGACCTGCAACATTCCCATCTTCACAAACATGCGTACAAAGATGAGTAGAAAAGCCATCATAAAAAAGATGAAGCATGTCAAAGTCCCTCTCAAAGTTTTGTGCCGTTTCCAACATCAAGTAGGTGGAATTCCACCTTGTAGGAACATCCAAACACAATGTTTGCTACATTCTACCTCTTGATGTGCACAGCATTCCCTAAACTTTAAGGTCCTTTGCGAAGATGATCTCACATACCTCATAGCTTGTCTAACACGTTTTACAGAAACATCAATTTCCTTCAAACCATCTTGCACTTAGATTAAGTATGTGAGCCATGCATCTCACATGAAGATGCTTACCACTCATCGAATTAGTTTCCCACATATCTAGTTGTTTAGACAATATTTTGACAATGACATCATTCGAAGAAGCATTATCACCAGTAACAATGAATACCTTATTCAATTTCCATTCAAGCAAATAATTACCAATAACTTTTGCCATTTCGTCACCCTTATGACTAGAGATAGGGCAAAAATTTAGTATTCTTTTATGCAACACCCAATCTCTATCAATAAAATGACCCGTCAAACACATATAGTTAATTCTTTGTAACGAAGTCCATGTATCTGTGGTAAGGCAAATTTTTGGTTTTACTTCTCTGAACTTTTTCATTAGCTTAAGCCTTTCTTCATTGTAAACTTGAATACAATCCCTTGTAATTGCCCTACGAGAAGGAACATTAAATAAGGGTTGGGCTACGCTCATAAACTTCTTAAAGCCTTTCTTTTCAACAAAGCTAAAAGGTAGTTCCTCCGTAACTACCATCTCAACTAAAGCCCTCCTAACTAGTTCTTGTTCAAATTTCCAAATCACCCCACCATTAGTTTGCCCATCCTGTTGAAAACACAATTGTGTTTGAGTATTATCAACTTTCCGTGGTATTTTTGGACACTTCTTTAAATGAGTATTCAATGATGTTATTCCATTCAATCGTGAATCATCCTTATAATCACGACCAAAATGTTTACACCTTGCTTTATCACCACCATTATCATCTTTAAACTTTTCAAAATGATCCCAAACAGTTGATCTAGATTGTACGGATTTTCTTTTTTTTGGGCCTTGACTAGTTTCAACTGAATTTGTAGGTGAAGAAGTAGGCTCGCTTTCAGATGAACCCACCTCACTTACTCTAATTTCAACTTCTGCCATCTATAGAAAGTCAAATGAAAATAGAATTAAGGTAAAGCAACCATAAAAGACTTAACACTAAGCATACCAAAAACACACTGTTTTTGTGATAAAGGGACTAAGCACTAAGCAGACAAAAAAATACACACAAATTCAATCACTGTTTTTGTGATAAAGGCATAAAGCAACCATAAAAGACTTAACACTAAGCATACCAAAAACACACTGTTTTTGTGATAAAGGCATAAAGCAACCATAAAAGACTTAACATCAGCAGGTTAAATCCTAAATTTCATACAAATGAAGAGATCGGATTATAAACATTTACACAATAAATCCTAAATTTCATACAAATAAAACCAAATACAGTAAACCTCAGATTTCATTTCAAGCCCATAACTTCTGAGCTTCGAAATACTTTGGTTTTAGACTTTTAGTTCCAATATAGAAAAATGCCTCTCAATAGAAGGTGTTCTAAAAGTCGCACTAACCTGAGGATGAAGGAGAATGACGAGCAACGAGCTGAGGAAGAAGGCGCAACAGTCGTCGACGACGAGTCGCAGCAGGAGTCGCAGTAGTCGCAGTCGCACTCGCACAGGAAGAAGCGAAGAAAAAGTGAAACTGTGAAAGAACCCTAAATGAAATCGAGTCGCAACAGCCTATTTTATTGATTCTTATATAGAATTAGATTTTGGACTGAGTAAAGGTATTGGGTAATTTCTGATTTGGGCTTCAGAGGTAATAAGTTATTGGGCTTCAAAGGTAAATAGGTAAATAGGACTAAAGTTCTGGTGGGTGGGCTGCCTGCTGCGTATCTATACAGTATACTCTAATCTAATATCCAAAATTTCGGCTTTTTGGTTAAACCGATAACCAAAACACCAAAATTGTAAACCGAACCAAAAATTGAAAATTTATAATTAAAAAATCGTGCACCGACCGAAAAACCGATTAAACCGGAACCCAAAAACCAAAATTCACGGTTCGGACGATTTTTTCGGTTCGGCCGGTATTATGCCCACCTCTACTTGGCCAAATCAGGGAGGGCCAAGACGGGGCTACTAGACATAGCCGTTTTTAATGCGTTGAAGGCCTCCGCTCGCCTAGGACCCTAATCCCAAGGCCTGACCTTCTTGAGGAGTTCTGTCAATGGCATTGCGATGAGGAAGTAATTTTTTACAAATCGCCAATAGTAGTTGCACAGGCCAAGGAACACCCTCAAGGCATGGATATCCTTGTGCGACGACCAATATGTGATAGCTTGAATCTTTTGCTGATCCATTTTGATCCGCCCTTCTTCAATGAAATGTCCGAGAAAGTTAATATGTTTTTTAGCAAAGGATCACTTGGATAGCTTAGCATATAATTTGTGCTCCCGCAATCGGGCTAAGACCTTCCGCAAGTACTCCAGGTGTTCTTCCAGTGTTTGGCTATAAACCACAATGTCATCCAAATAGACCACCACGAATTCGTCAATTTACTCTCAAAAGACTTGGTTCATCAGGGTAAAAAATGTGGCTGGAGCATTAGTCAAGCCGAACGGCATAACTAGGAAGCCGAACGACCCATATCTTGTCACACACGTCGTCTTGTGTTCATAACCCTCAGCAATTCGGACTTGCCAATACCCTGTCTTCAGGTCAATTTTCATGAACATCGTTGCACTCCCCAATCTATCGAACAAGTATGCCATGAGCGAAACAGGATACTTGTTTTTCACAGTGATTTTATTTAGAGCCCGATAATCCACACAAAGACGTAGACTACCATCATGTTTCTTTGCGAAAAGCACAAGGGACCCATATGGGGACTTTGAGGGTACAATGATCCCTGTGTCTAGCATCTCCGTCAATTTTCTCCGAAGCTCGGTGAGTTTGGGTTATGACATTCTATAAGGTACCCGGGCAGGTGGCCTCGCACCGATATCCCCCACTTCTTCTAGGGTCGTCGTTGTTAGGCTGGCCTCCTTTGTATCCCGCTCGGACATGCGGTTGAGGCATATCCTTTCGAGTGTCCACTTGATAGTCCCCAAGGCATTCCGCTGCTTGGATTGCCTTGGGTAGGGTATATACCCTTTGTCTTTGCAGCTCCATGCGGGCATAAGGTTTCAACCCTTCCTGGAATGTGAAGAGCTTGTCTTTGTCCCCTATGTCACAGATGTTCAGCATGAGTGCGGAGAATTCTCGCACGTAGTCCCGCACTGATTTGGTCTGGCGGAGCTCCCGTAGTTTTCTCCTTGCATTATACTCAATATATTCGGAGAAGAACTGTAGGCGTATAGCTGCCTTTAGTTCTGCCCATGTCTCCAGAGCATCTTCACCGGCCCTGGTGGCTTCGTACTTCACCTGCCACCAGAGTTTAGCATCATCCTAAAAATACATGGCAGTAGTTGCTATCTTCCTGGCTTCTTTTAGGCCTGCCACGTCATCGAAGTACTGCTCGATGTCGAAGATAAAATTTTCCACTTCTTTAGCATTCCTAGCTCCACTGTATGGCTTTGGCTCAGGAATTTTCAGCTTTTGTGCCATGGGGGCGAGGTTCACATCACCCCCGATTTGATTTCCACCTCCTCGAAGAAATCCTTGTAGAGCAGCATTGACAACATTGAGCTGGCCCGTCAAGTTGTATATAGTTTGCTGCATGGCAGTCACCCTGTCTGTCTCTTGTGCCTTGTAGGGTAAATCCTCGGTGTGCTCCTGTTGGAGGCCCTCGAATTTGCCAAAAATTTGGCTGCCTCAGTAGCTGCTGTTTGCCGGTCTCCTTCAGAGTCGCGACTGATGTTTTCTATGTCAACTTCGGCCTGGATCATTCTGCGGTCCAGGTCGTCCAACCTTTACACTAGGCTGGTTCTTAGTTTCTGTCACGACCCCAAATCCTAACAGGTCGTGATGACGCCTATCGTGGAACTAGGCTAGCCAACCATCACATTACTACGCATTCGTTCTATTATAATAATTCACAATTCAATAATAAACAGCAAACATAGCATAAAATAACTTCTTTAAGTCTTAGCGCCCCAATAATAGTCTAAACAACTCTAACCAAAACCTCCCAAGACTGGAGTCAACATGGTCACGAGCATCTACGAAATAATACTAACTCTACTAGTGTCTTAAATAAGGTCTAGGAATGAAATTCTAAAACTGAATAAGGAAGGGAAATAGAGAAGCTGTGGACGTTGGACAGCTACCTCGAAATCCCGTAAACTGTTGCTAACGAACAGAGACAGCTACTGCTCCGAGCCGGTACTTGGATCTATGCACAGAGGCACAGGGAGTTATGATGAGTACGCCAACTCAGTAGTAATAAAAATAAATCACAGTCTGAGAAATAAGAAACACACAGCACAGATACACCAATTCACAAAACAGTAAAACACCAAGTCACCGTAATGTATTTTCATCAAATACATAAGTTCAAAAACCAATTTCCAGAAATCCTTTGAAACAATTATAATTTCAATATATCTCAGTAAAACTCTCAGTAAAAATCAGTTTGAAAAACGAAGTGAATCATAGTTCAAAAACTCAGTAAAATCATCATAAATCTGCCCCTCGGGCCATAATCATTTCTCGTAACAATTTCCCTCAGTATCAGCCTATCAGGCAACCTCACAGTCACTCAATATAAGACCATCAGGCAACCTCACAGTCACTCAATATAAGACCATCAGGCAACCTCACAATCACTCAGTATTAGCCCATCAGGAAACCTCACAATCACTCAGTATCAGCCCCGCGGGCAACATCACTCATTAGGTACCTGCGCTCACTGGGGGTGTGTACAGACTCCGGAGGGGCTCCTACAACCCAAGCGCTATAACATGCCACAACATGGCATAAATCACACACAATATTGGCCCGCAGCCTCTCTCATATCACAACATCCTCACTATAATGGCCCGCAGCCTCACTCAGTCAGACAATCTCAATATGCCCTTCAGGCCATAAATATACCGGGTTCTCGACCCAAAAATAGTGTTTCATTTTTAATAAATAGTATCAAAATACTCTGAGTGTCAAAACAATTATCAAGAAAGGACTGAGTGAAAATCATAATATAACAGTGAGGAAAATAGTAAAATCAGCCCTCAAGGTGTAAACAAATTGGCACTAGGCCCCAAACATGACTTACAACCCAAAACATATCAATTATATATCAATACTATTAAGCATAGGCTTTAAAATCGATTCGCAACTCAATAGTTTCCTAAATAGGAAATATATTTCCAAAGTTCCAATCTTTGCATTCCAAGAGCCATGAAAGGGTGCATAGTCCGGGATTTCATACCCTCAGGACAGGATTTAAAGACATTACTTACCTCAAACTAGCCCGAAAACTATTCTGCAATACGCTTGCCTCTCGAATCAACTCCCGAGTGCTCCAAATCTACCAAGTTCAGATTTTTATCATCAAATTATGCTTAAGGAATGAATTCCAATTGAAAAATAACTTTTTTTGCTCAAAACCCGAAATCGGTCAAAACCCGACCCCCGGGCCCGCGTCTTGGAACTCAAAAATTTTATACCAAAATGTTCTTCGTCATCTCACGAGTCCGTACACATAAAGAATGCTAAAATCAGAGTTTGTTTGACCCCTCAAATTGACCCCTAAAGGTCTCATAATCTCAATCTCTAACCCCACCTTTTTCTACTGATTTTCATAAATTAAACACTGAGATTATGTTCCTTAATCACCTATAATCAAGTTTTAAGGTCCAAAATACTTACCTCTATGATGAACACTGATTTTCCCTCTTCAAAATCATCTCAAAAGCTTCTTCCCGTTCAAAAATGGTGTTAAAATAGGTTAGGGTCGCGGAAAGATTTTAATTTAACTGCCCAGTTATTATTCATTGCGATCGCGCACCCACTTTGCGATCGCGGAGCACAGATTTTCATCTGCCCAAAAACACTCTCTGCGATCTCAAACATAGCCACGCGATCGCAAAGCTCCTGTTCCTTAACTAATGCGATCTCCATCCCCATCACGCGATCGCGAAGGACAAATGCCCTTCTTCACGCGCCCGTCATTTACTCTATGCGACCGCAAAATGCTCCCCGCGATCGCAGAGTTCAACCTGCCCATGCTCTGCGATCGCAGACCTTTTTACGTGATCGCAAAGACAAATTTTGCCTGACTTGACTTTACCCTGCGCTATCGCATATACTCCTACGCAATCGCGATGAAGGAATTTCAGCTGTCACAACACCAGAAAAACAACAGTCTTCCTCAAGTCCAAATGAGTTCGTTAACCACCCGAAATCAATCCCGAGCCCCTTAGGACCCCAACCAAATATACCAACACGTCACATATGATCATTCAAACTTAGTTGCACCCTCGGCACCAAAACTAACATCAAAATACCAAAATCACATCGGATTCAAGCCTAAGAACTTTGAAATTTCTAAAATCCACCAACGATGCCGAAACTATCCAAAACAACTCCGATTTACCTGAAATTTTGCAGACATATCCAAAATGACATTATGAACCTGTTCCAACTGTCGTAATTCCATTCCGATCTCAATAGCCTATTTTCCACTGCCGACTGGAAATCGCCAAAAACTAACTTTCGCCAATTCAAGCCTAATTCTACACCGGACATCAAAAAAATATTCCGAACATACTCCTAAGTCCCAAATCCCCTAACGAAGCTATCCGAGCCATAAAATCCGCATTCCGAGGTCGTTTACCAATAATTCAACTCTTAGTTGACTTTTCTAATTATAAGGCCCTTTTTAAAGACTAAGTGGCTAAACTCTCGCTACAACTATTTCGATTTCAAGCGTACCAACTCTAACACATCAGTAACAGTATAACCATCCTATAACAAGTCAATAACAGTAATTATAATGCAGGTTCTACGTAATGACATACTGGGTCGTTACAGTTTCGGCACCGTATCCACGATGGGTCGTAATACGTCATCTGTCTCTTCAAGGGACACAATGCGGTCCCCATGATTCACCATGGTCAGAAATGGTGGTAATGTCAATGCGTCCCCTCGTCCAATGTCGAGCCTAGGCTCTGATACCAACTGTTACGCAGCGCCTTCCTGAGATTCCCTGGAAGGGCGACGTAAAGCTAGGCAACTGATGTCAGTGCAGTTGTTGAACGCCAAGTGAGTTTCCCTCCGTGCGCTAGAAGAGATTGTCAAAGCCGTACGCGAAAACCAATGTCAAGAACAATTGAGAGAACAATAATGAGAATTGAAAGAAAGTTTGATTGCATTAATGAAAGCTATTACAAAAGAAGGCAACGTGGTGTCGATGGGAAGAGATACCAGTACAGAGAATTTCCTTCTAGAAAGTTTTTGATTGCTTGATCCCCCTAATAATGCTAAAAAAAATGAACCAAAGTTACAAGACTTGACCTAACTAAGCTAGAGGAACATAATGAAAGTAATGGAATACAACTACTCTATATTTACAATGAAAAGGACTTAGTTTTCTACAAGGTAGAAACAAGTCCGTTGTCAGCAACTTTGTCTTTGGCATCACGATCTGCGCGCGCGGCGCTGTTGGGAGCTGCTTGCGGCTGAGCGCTAGTCGAGGGATATCAGTGGGGCAACAGAGGAACATGCGCGCTTGTCACTTGGCGCGACCAAGACTACGGGGCCGTCCCTGGCGATAGGCGTTGGGAGGCTTGCCAGGACGCCACGGGGCGCGTTCAATAGGTCATGGGGTATGGCTGGAAAGCCGTTCATGACATTACTTATACTTTGGAGTAAGTTACAATACAAAAACAAACTAAAATTTACTTAAGATATTAAAGATTTAATGACCTTAAAATAAGATCATACACAAAATACACAAATTATTTATAAGGTAAGAAATTGAATAATCAGTAAAAAAAAAATTTAGTAGCAAGAATAATAAAGTCATATTAGTATTGACAAATTGACCAAACAAATATTTTATACGTAATAAATATTTTTTTATATATTTAAACTTAATAAGAACAAATCTTAACATGAAAAAAATATATATTAAATTCAGACAAACTAATGAAAAGCCACATGTCAATGTCATAAAATTTAGTATTGAATAATATAATAGCAAAACTAAGGAACTAATAGAGAAAACAAATCAATAAATTCATAATACAGAAAAGAAGGTTAAAATTTATTTAATTTTTTTTTGATATGTGAAGATTTTGTTTAAGTATGATAAGAAATGACATGCACGTCGATAAGGCCATATAACTAAAATCTAATAGATAAAAGAAAAAATTTAAAATATTAAATAATAAAAATAAATTATACATAATGTGAGGATATTTATAATAAGAATTAATTTAGAAAATAAAATAAATCAAGTATACAATACTCAAAACTATTATTGATAAATTTAAATAATTTAAATTTTTTAAGCAATAGTTTAAAAATATAATAAATATTTAGTTTAATATCAAATAGTTACATATCTATCTACATATATTAAAAACAGTAGTGGACAAGAACATTAAACAAAGTGTAAAGTTAATAAAATAAGAAAATGAAAACGTGATAATATTACATATTAGATAACATTATAGCGGAAGTAAGAAAAAGTAAGGAAAAAACCATTTGAACTCGAGATTAAAAAGTTCTTAAAGTTATTATGAGAATACTCAAAATATGGATATGATCACAAAATTCAAATTTTGCTAGATAAAGAAAAATAAGAATTTGATATCAAATTAAAAATTTTATATACGAAATAAATATCTCTTGTAGGTAATTTTACTAATGAAACTAAAAGCTAAAATTTTATCTTGAAACTAGAAGAGAACGAAAATTTAATTGCACGTAATAAAGAAAATAATTATAAGAAAATTGAATAGATTTGACTAAATAAAATAACTTATGTATTAATTTTTAGACTAATTAAAAATTATATTTTTAAATAAAACGTGATATTATTTGAGTATCAGCCAAAAAGAATCGTGTAAAAAATTAATTAAAATTTCTTAGTAGGGAAGAGAATGTATAAAGAGGAAATATAGATAGTGTGATGATACTTATATTTTAAATTTACTTAAATATATGAAATAAATTATTAAATAATACTAAAAAATATTATTGATAAATTTGAATGATGAAAGAGTTTCGAGTATGAGAATAATAATGTTAGAATACATTAAATATTAAGCATAAAAATTATATTTATTGGTGATTCTTAATAGGGTCATAAGCAAGACATTAAGCCAATTTAAAAGCTAATAAAAGGTACAATATAACAATATTAAGTAATAAATAATACAATAACCATAGGCAAATAACAAAAAGAGAAAATATTTATGTCTAGAAATATAGAAGGATAAGACTTATTTGAGCTTGAGATGAAAAATAAAACGGTAGTAAGAATTTTTCTAAAATAATGACTTATTAGGCTCAAACAAGATAGATTACATCGTTATATTTTTAATATTTTTTAATATTGCCCGTAAATAAAATGCAAAGTACAAAAATCAAGGAATTAGATTATTACGGTATAAAAAAAAGATAACATGTTATCCACTATGAGATCTGAAAAATGATTTCAAGTCCTGCTTCTTAATTAATATCTAATAGTTATTTATAATTTCTATATATAAGGTTTAATTTTAAGGTTATTTGCACATAGTTCAAATATTCAAATCATAATTTGATGTTGTTTACGTCCGCGCATCGCGCGGTTACTAATACTAATTTTATTTAAGTAATAATACAATACAATAGGTAACAACCGTCCAAACAAGCTGGCGAGTTATTCTTTTTGAAAAATTGGCATCCTACACAAGACATAACAATAATTGGCAATTTTATAGCCTTACATTAGGTTTGGCAAAGATAGCCCCAAACAATTGGCATTATATAACCAAATCCTTAAAAAACTACTCTCTTATATATTCTCTCTCAAAAAAAACTACTAGCTTATTTTGGATTCCCTCCCCTTATCTCAAAAATCAGTGGGATGAAAAGGTAAGGTTGATGTCACATCAGAGAAATCAGAAGCAAAAACTAAGAGATAAAAAATATATTTCAACTTTAGTTTTCTTCTCTCTTCTTTTTAGGTTGGATTGAACGAGTGGGTGTGATTGAAATTGGTTAAAAATACCTTAACGAGACTATATACAAAATATGAGAAAGATTAGAAGTGATTTAGATTGGTTTCAGGTAAAACATCAGACATAAAAATCCAACTGCGACATGTGTATATCGCGTCGTATATCGTGTACATCAATGTATATCATAGATGGAGTTTTAAGGACGTTTGTGTATATCAGTTTGTATATCGTGTATACAACACATTTTTTATGGAAGCCCGTGCATATCACATTCTATATCGTATATTTAACACAAATTTTCATGAATATACACAGATACAGATGATATACATAAGATATACACGAGATTCAATAGGGAGTCGTCCTGAACTTGAGTTTTCAATCTGAAATGTGTTATACAAAGAAGAAAAATAAAATTTTAATATATTTTATCAATATAAACATTATTAATATATTATACACGATGATATAAAAATAATACAATTATTAATGTGTTATATATATATATTTGCATATACAAATAAAAACAAGAAAAATAATTGGAAGTCTTTTCGGGTACTATTGAAGGAAATGGAACCTAATTATTAGGATGATGGTTTCTATGACAGAAGAGAGAGAGGATTTTAAATATGTTTTACTATTTTTAAGGAAAATAATTTTGATGGGACTTATTTTTTAGTTGGTGGTTGAACCATTAGAAGAGAGAATAACTTTAGGCTACCATATGCCAAAAATCCTCTAACGTTAGTTTTTTGTGCCAATTGTTTGACCAGTTGTTAGATTGCAATGTTTTCTTAGCATGACAATGCGATTAATATATATATCCAATCATAAAAAAGGTATAAGGGGATCTTACCATGCTCGAATAAGACACATACACACACAAATATATTTCATAAGATAAGTATAACGGAAAATTCAACTTAGGAAACTATCATGAAATAATAATAGAATTTAAAAATAAATAAAGCTAGCAAAAAATAGGATGTTGTAGGAAGGGATCATAATCATCTGAATGTGTCTCATATATATATATATAGACCACATTGATATATATTTTCTTCATTGTTGAAGAATTATTATGAGAACTTTTATTATTCACTATTTTACAATTATCATAATGATGACTATTATTATTTTAGTCTTTGGCACGTCCACGTTCATTGGTCAACTACTTGTCTTCATTTAGACTTATTATGTACTGCTACCACATTCACTTCAAGAATGGAGCACATCAGGTGGGACAAGCTTCATACTTTTTCATGAAGTCATCATTATTTCATCGATATCGTGTATTGGGACTACAACCTAATGCCTTACCCATATAAAGGCATGTTACACCATAATGAGTTGGGACTCAAACCCAATTATTATCATCTTGGTGTACCAAGACTCGAACCGATGTCTTACCCTCATGGTGCGCTGGTACTTGAGCCTACAGTCTTACCCTTAATCAATGTCATAATAGGCCAAAACGCACTATGAATCACCCTTCAGCCTTTAAAAATATTACCACTTCATAGTGACCATTTAATTTTTTCCCGAACTTTACTTAAGAGTTTGCATGGATCATTACCATGAACAACAATATATGACATGGTTAAATATAAAGGAGATAGTACAATCTTAGACATATAATTCACATACATGAATTTAAATGTGCTAGAAGCATGACTATTAAGAAAGGCCTTTGTACTAAATAGAATGTTATAAAATTTCACTATCAATCTTTTGTGAAGAAAAATAACTCTTGTCTATTGCTTTTCCAGATCATAATTAGGATAAAAAGTTAAATAATTATCCACCAAGATAACCAAAGACTAGTGTTTTAGACTACAGTTATCTAATCTTTATATGTCGATAATTCACATAATGCATACCGTAATGATTTTCAAGGCACATTATTTACTGTTAGAAAATAATATTAGACATTCACTAGGAATATATGAATGTTTTTCACTAAGCAAGTGAAATGCCTTCCCAGATTTCATTAGCTCTAGAGAAACCAGTTACCCGACGCTAAAAGGGTATGAGTAAGCCCAACCATGAAAGTTAGAAACACCTACCACTATTTGATGTAGAATGAGTCACTCGTGCTGATAACGTGTTAAGAAACTTATTTCAAAGTAATAATATGAAATTAGAAAATACAAGAGATGTAGAGAGGAAAAGAGGGGAGATTCTTATTTCTTGTAAGTGTTTCAAGTGTCTACAATGTGATGCCCAAACCCTCTATCAATTATATGATGACATTGAGGTAATACAATAGGATGTCATGAACATGGTACTAACTATTGAGATCATGGAAGAAGATCGTGGAGGAGGTTATGAAGGCGAGGGAGTTATGACCATAATGGTAAGAAGTAGTGAGAGGTTAACTACATAATGGAGAAGAGTAGTGAGAGTGACTTTTTTAGGAGTTATAGAGTTCAAATATTCCTCCACCTCATACCTCAACACCGGTTACAACACTATCATCTCCTGCCTAACCACTAACCCCATCTAAACAAATGGAAAATGTTCGTTCTCCTCGCTCACCCGAACATGGGGACATTGAGAACACCTTCCTGGCACCCGTTCGAAACCTTGATGGTAAACGTAGCATCACTCTTTCGATTTCTAATGAGTGTTACTTACGCTGCTGGTGGGAGTTTCCAACTACTTGGATCCAAACAAGGACCGACAAAAGATGGACACTCTTTCTGCAGAGTATTTGATCAACAACAACTTGCACTTTGTTGCTTAGGTATCATCTTACTCTTATTTTCTTTCCTTTTCTTTTACTAAACACTATCCTCACTATCTTGAATCTACCTTTCAGACGAGCCTCTTTGCTTCTAAGGGCTTGCACAAGATGATTCAAGCCAAAGAAGAACGTGCCACTGAGCGGGATCCCATTTTCGTTGAACGAGATCAACTTGTTGGATAAGAACGTGCCCTGATTTAGAGGCAAGACTTTCTCATATGGGCGAGCTTATAGCCCTGTTGGACAAATCGGAGCAAGAAAAAATAATTCACAGCTAAGAGGTCGCTCAACTGCATACGAAACTTGAGGAGTTAAAGGCCAAGTGGACTGAGCTGCAAGATGTTGTAATTACGGCAGCTGAGCATGAGTCTGCTTCAACAGAAGAAATCAATAATCTGGAAGTAAGCTTATGTTACAAAATCGAGGAGGCTACTACGACCGAGGAGAAAAGAGCTAGAACGGAAAAAATGTTGAAAAAGGTCATGGAGCATAACTGCGAACACGCGAGGACAAATACTGAACTTTGCCGGAACTATGACATCGTAAGGGCTAAAAAATGAACAACTGCAGTCAAGAATCAAGAAGCTTTGAGCCAAACGCCAAGATCAAGAAGAACCTTTCCTTCTTGATAAAACACATACAAATTATCATATACGGAGAAAGACTTTGGTGGAGGCCAAAGAAGGCATTGCAAACATGGATGGATGCATTGCTGAGGCTCTTAAATTAAAGACGGTTGCCTTCGATAACATTTCTGCTCGTCCCACTGCTTCAAGTTATTCGAGCATAAGTTCTGAGTCTTCAGGAACAGAAGAGGAAGCTGAAGAAGAGGATAATGATGAAGGTACTGAACCTGATGCGGAACAACCTTCATCTGCAAAAAATGGAGAAGATACTTCTCTTCCTTCGAATTACGCCATGAAAATAGATTAATATAATATATATTTTTTCTTTTTGTAACTATGCTGAAACTTCTATTGAATTTGGAATTTTAAGAAATAAAGACATATTTTTCTTAATTTCTGTGCAAAACATATTTGATAAAGTTCGGAAATTTTTTAAATCGGATCACTTTGATTCTTGACATTCATATTTTCAGTGCTTACCCTTTAACTATGAGGATTTTATAAGAGAGGACCCTTATGTTTACGGTGCTCTCGAAAATGATGTTTCCTGTTCATTTCGGCACAAGCATTTGAAGTTTAGTTAACTTTCAAATGAAAAAGAACTTAACATATCATTTGGATAAGAAAAAGGATAAAAACAAAAGGAATTTGATTTAAACCTTTTATTTCTAAAGGTAAATTTACGTAAATATTTATTTGTTTAAGTAAATAAATATGCCAATACATGTGGCTAACTTGTACAACTAATTTCTAAGGGCTAATCATGCAGTCCCTGATCCTGATAAGGTATAACTTTTGGTTGTAATAGTCCCCGGTCTTTATGACACTTTTTGTGATTTGATGTACAATAGTTCCCCCTAGTGTTCAGATTCTAAGTATGAGAATTCGAACACTAGAGTTCTTGATATTGTCGATGATCCTTCTTCGTAGTATGCTTTACGTTGCTGCCTCATTAAAATCCTTGCACGAAAAAATCAATTGGGACAAATGTTGGACGAAGGGAAAAGTGTATCACATACATTCAGTATCAACAAGGTCTTCAATAGTAATATTGTATACGGTCAAAATCGGGGAAGGCCGATTTTAAGGCTCCTACGGCGTTCCAAGGCCGGTCTCGATGGGATCGGAGCAGAATCTGAGGGTCGACCCTGATGTGCATCCCTTGAGAAAGGATATCGAAGGCTCATCCCAGCATACCTCAAGGCAGGATAAATATCGAAGACCGTCATGGAAAGCCGGAAAATTCCCAAGGGCACGTGGTTAGAGCTGACAAGGTCTGCAAGACTAGTACGAGTCCGTACTGAGCCATTATACAGTTGTACCAATAGCATTTTTTGCAATAATTAGACATGTACTATGTTGTAATTCTCCCTTCCTATATAAAGGGGACCCCTGTCATTTTGTGACACACATGAATATTCATTACAATAGAACATTCTCTACTTTTCTTGCTTAAACGTGCTCAACAATTACTCTAGAGATTTATTGCTCTTTATTTATTGTCTTCATTAATTATTCTTCATTTATTGCCCATTAGCCTCAAAAGGCTATCCCCGAGGCCCCCAATATCATTGTTTCTTCATCGACTGCTCATTACTAAGCGTTACATTTCGACCTCGAGGCCCAACTTCAGTGAGCTCGAGGCCCAGCCTTGTGACAATCTTGTTTTGCATATCTTATTCTTCTTACTCACACTTTGCACTTCTCATCTAACAACTAGTATTAAGATAAATCACATATTTTTAGAACTACAAATCAAATATAATTGTTAACACCATTTTCAAGGTAAATAGTTTGGCGTCCACCGTGGGGCTAAAAATAATAGTGATAGTTTTAGTGCTGGTTAACACAAGTTATTATTCACACTTTTTCTTGTCCAAGAATCTTTGATTTCAGGTAAAAAACAAAATGTCTAACTCAGTGAATGCACACGAGAACAACGGTCTTGCATGGAGAGAACGGGGCAGCTGCTTCAGCGCCGGTGTACCACTGCAAAACCCTTGGGTGGCACCAACACAAATCCCCGTTGATGTGGGCTCACGCAACGCTCAACATGTCGATGTAAGCTCTCATATAGACGGAAGTGTGCGCGGAGGAGATCAACATGAAGCATAGAGAACTCCTGCCCGGGAGGAAAGGGAAATTAGCCTTCAAGTCATTTTTGAGATGTTACAAGCACAGCAAGTGGCTATTGCTCAGCTACAAAGTCAACAAAAATTTCCAAGCACAGCAGCACCAGAAACGGCTCCTCAATTCGAGCAGGCGCCGGAGAGATCGAGTAACAACGGGTCAGCAGCAGACCCTGCTATAATGAATTTGCTCTAGGACCTCACAAAGAGGATTGAATCAGGAGAAAAGAAGATAGAAGCCAACGGCAAAAAAATGGAGACTTATAATTCAGGGTCGATCAGATCCCGGGCGCACCCACGATTCTGAAGGGTGTAGATTTAAAGAAGTTCGTGCAAAACCATTCCCTTCGAGTGCGGCTCCGAAGCCCATCCCGAAGAAATTTGGAATGCCCGATATTCCACATCATCGCTTACACTGTTCTGTAAAAGGAAATGACCTAAATGTTGACGAATTGAATCCGTCTTGTTGAAGAAATTTGGAGAAGCATTGTCAAAAGGGGCCATGATGTGGTATCATAAACTACCCCCGAATTCAATGGATTCGTTTGCCATGCTGGCTGTCTCTTTTGTAAAGGCACATGCCAATGCTATCAAGGTTGCTACAAGGAAGTCCGACGTCTTCAAAATCAAACAAAGGAAGAACGAGATGCTGAGGGAATTTGTGTCTCGCTTTCAGATGGAGCGAATGGAATTAACACCGGTCTATGATGACTGGGCATTGCAGTCCTTCACTCAGTGATTGAACGAACGAAGCTCGATAGCTTCGGAGAAGCTAAAGCAGAACTTGGTTGAGTATCCCGCCGTAACTTGGGCATATGTACACAACAAATATCAATAGAAGATCAGGGTCAAGGACGACCAATTGGGAGTCCCCTCTGGCTCAGTATACCAAGCAGGCTCCTAGGAAAAGAATCAAGGTCTATAGAAAGGGAGTCGAGATCAAGCAAAGAAAGGTATCATCCATACGTCAAAGATCGAAGAGACACTTCGAGGTGGAATATACCTCGAAATGATCGGGGAGTAGATCGAGGCCTAAATTCTCGGGGACTCATGAGAAAGAACGGGTTTGACAAGCATTCGAGGCCAACAGAGGCACCTCGATTGTCGAAATACAACTTCAACATCGATGTCTCGGACATCGTATCAACTATGGGTAAAATCAGGGATACTAGATGGCCAAAGCCCGAACAGTCAGATCCTTCCCGAAGGTACCCCAACTTGATTTGCGAATACCATGGCATTCACGGTCATAGGACCGAAGATTGTAGGAAGCTTCGAGAGGAGGTGGCCCGACTGATCAACGAATTGCACCTTCGAGAATTCCTCAACAATCGAGCCAAGAACCACTTTCGAGAAACAAAGGCAAACAGAAAGAATGAATCAAAATAACCTCAGCACACCATTCACATGATCGTTGGAGAAACCGACATCCCACAGAGTAGGGGCGTCAATGGTTCGGTTCGGCCGGTTATTTTATAAAATTTATACTATATCAATTTTTTGGTTGTTCTATTATGTATAACCAAAATCAGACTTTTAAAAACTGTACCAATCATGTCGGTTCTCTTCGGTATCGGTACAGTTCAGTTAATTTTCGGTATTTTATTAAACGTCATTTAAAAGTTACAAGTAGAAGCATAATGCAATGACATACCTACTTTTATAGGATTTATCAAAACTCTCTAGACATTTTTACTATTTAATTGATGATCTAATAAAACATGAAAGATGACCAAAGTATAGATCCATCAACTGTTCTACAGCAGCGTAAAAGAAACTAAGCAAAGATAAAGAAAATATAAATCACACGGGTGGAAAGATATTAAGCAAGCTCGGGCTCAAGAATAAAGTCTGTAGACGATTAAATAATTTAAAATATAAATTTAAATTGTACGAAAGGAAACATATTCAATACATTATATTTTGCTACTCATAATTGCTAGATTACCTTGTGTCTTGCTAGTGAATATACTGGAAATAATTTAGTTTCAATAGGAGTAGTATAATAGGTTCGAGAATTAGCGTTTTGAGTTTAATTAATTGTTGGCTTGTCCCGTTTTATAATTTCAAGAACCCAAGGAAAAATTTAATGTTTTATTATTTTCAATCTTAATATATACATATATATTTTTCATGTAAATTTATTCGGTACGATTCGGTATTTTTTCGGTTTATTTTCATAAAATAAAAAATCTACTATAATCTTCGGTATGATTATAAATTTATATAAAAACCTAAGGTTTTATTAAAAGAAACCTAAAAATCGATTCAGTTCGGTATGGTTTGGTCGGTTTAGTCGGTTTTTAAATATCCATTGACACCCCTACCACAGGGACCCATGTTCAATCAGGCCAAAGTATCCATCGCAACGGAAAAGCAACTCAGAGCTATATACCTGAGGACACTCTCACATTCAGATAAGAAGACATCGATGCCCTGTCCCAACCACATAATGATGCACTGGTAATTTCTTTTCTTTTGAATAACATTCAAATTAAACGTGTGCTCGTGGATCCATGTAGCTCGGCCAACATAATTAGGTCGAAGGTGGTGGAGCAACTCGGACTGCTCGATCAGGTCATACCCACCTCTCGAGTCCTCAATGGATTCAACATGGCAAGCGAGACAACGAAGGGGGAAATCATCCTCCCGGTCAACATGTCCGGTACAGTTCAGGACACCAAGTTTCATGTCATCGATGGCGATATGAGGTACAATGCCTTACTTGGAAGGCCATGGATACACAACATGAGGGCGGTACCATCGACTTTTCACCAGATGCTGAAGTTCCCAACAAAGGATAGTGTAAAAATGGTGTACGGAGAGCAGCATGCAGCAAAGGAGATGTTCGCGGTACACGACATGGCACCAACACCAACTTCCCCCATCCCGGACAAGTCAGAAAACAGTCTGACCCCCGAGGAGTGATCTATGAGCATTCGAATGAGGACGGCGAAGAAGACTTCCTCACTCCTTGAACCTTTGTTGCCCCCGAGGAGTCGGATGCAGCAAAATCGACGGTCGAAGAACTCGAACAGGCCGTCTTGATCGAGCATCTTCCAGATCAAAAGGTATACCTAGGAACAGGATTAACCCCCGAACTCAGGAAAAAACTCATCAAATTTCTTATTAACAACATTGATTGCTTTGCTTGGTCCCATTTAGACATGACAGGGATCCCGCCGGAAATAACCACCCATCGACTAAGCTTCGACCCCAGGTTCAAACCGGTGAAGCAAAAAAGGAGGCCTCAATCCGAGGTAAAACATGTGTTCATCAAAGACGAGGTAACAAAACTCCTCAAGATAGGATCAATTAGGGAGGTAAAATACCCCAAATGGTTGGCTAATGTAGTAGTGGTTCCCAAAAATGGAAATAAGCTAAGGATGTGCGTAGATTATAAAGACTTAAATAAAGCATGCCCTAAAGACTCATTCCCGTTTCCCAACACCGATCGCTTGATCGATGCCACGGCCGGCCACGAGATCCTCACTTTTCTCGACACCTACTCCGGGTATAATCAAATTCAAATGAACCCAGGGGATAGGTTAAACACTTCGTTCATCATGAAGTATGGTACATACTGTTATAATGTAATGCCCTTCGGGCTAAAAAACGCAGGAGACACGTACCAACGCCTAGTTATAAGATGTTCGAACATCAAATAGGCCAGTCTATGGAAGTTTACATTGATGACATGCTAGTTAAGTCCCTGCGTGCAGAGGACCATTTGACTCATTTGCTGGAAACCTTCGATATCCTTGGAAGCTACAACATGACGCTCAACCCCGAGAAATGTGCCTTTGGAGTAGGATCGGGCAAATTTTTAGGCTCACTATGTGTCGAATAGGGGGATGGAGATCAACCTCGACAAAATCAAGGCCATCGAAGAAATCGCAGTGGTGAACAATGTGAAGGCCGTACAACGGCTGACCGGGCGGATAGCGACTTTAGGACGATTCATCTCGAGGTCATCAGATCGGAGCCATCACTTTTTCTCCTTACTCAAGAAGAAAAAGAGCTTCGAGTGGACTCTGGAGTGCCAACACACCTTAGAGGAATTAAAGCGGTATCCCTCAAGCCCGCCTTTGTTCCACACCTCGAAGGAGGAAGAAACGTTGTACTTGTATCTGGCCGTATCCGAAGTAACAGTAAGAGGTGTGTTGGTTCGAGAAGAACAAGGTACACAATTCCCTGTCTATTACGTGAGTCGGACCCTGGGAGATGCTAAAACCAGGTATCCACACTTAGAAAAATTAGCTCTTGCATTAATAAGTGCATCTAAAAAATTAAAGCCTTATATTCAATGTCATCGTATATGTGTTTTAACAACATATCCTCTTCGAAACATCTTGCATAAGCCTGAGTTATCAGGTCGATTGGACAAATGGGCCATTGAACTCGGAGGGTATGCTATCGAGTATCAACCCCGAACAACTATCAAGTCCCAAATTTTGGCGGACTTCGTGGCCGACTTTACGCCCACCCTTGTGCCCAAGGTAGAGAAATAACTCTTACTAAAAACAGGCACATCGTTAGGGGTATGGACCCTATTCACTAACGATGCCTCAAACATGAAAGGGTCGGGGCTTGGCATAGTTCTGAAACCACCTACGGGCGGCATGATTAGACAATCTATAAAAACTGCGAAGTTGACTAACAACGAGGCCGAGTATGAGGCTATGATTGCAGGTCTCGAGTTAGCCAAGGGCCTAGGAGCAGAAGTCATCGAAGCAAAATGTGATTCCCTTCTGGTAGTAAACCAAGTAAATGGGAGCTTCGAGGTTCGAGAAGACAGGATGCAAAGATACTTAGACAAACTTCAATTCACATTGCATCACTTCAAAGAATGGACTCTAGTCCACATACCTCGAGAGCAAAATAACGAGGCCGATGTGATGACCCAAAAAGGGGTCATCTTATGTGCATCTAATTTGGACTGTGTTCCGAGACCCGAAAGCCTCCATTTAATCTCACCTCGATGTGCGTGCGCAGCCCGGGTGCGTAGCCGGGGAAGCTTTTATGTGAAAAACTTGATTAAGAGTTAAATTTGTGATAATTAATTGAATAAAGTTGACTTTGGTCAACATTTTTGGTAAATGGACCCGGATCCGTGATCCGACGGTTCCGGAAGGTCCGTAGGAAAATAGGGGACTTGGGCGTATGCCCGGAATCGAATTCCGAGGACCCAAGTCCGAGAAATGAATTTTTAAAGAAAATTGTTTTATGAAAATATTAAAGGCTTATGAAAATGAACTTTGATGTGAAACCCGTGCTTCCGGGCCCGTATTATGATTTCGAAGCCTGGAGCAGGTTCAATATGTGTTATTCAAGCTATCTGTGAAATTTGGTAAGAAACAGACTTAATTTGATTGGTTTCGGATCAAAATGAGGAAGATTGGAGTTAATGAAGTTTTGAGGTTTTTAAAGAATTTGAAATTTGGTTTGGAATGTGATTTTATGTTCCCGAGGTCCGATTGAAATTCCGAGATCGGGAATAGTTCCGTTGTGTCATTTATAACTTGTCTGCAAATTTTGAAGTTATTCCGAGTAGTTTAGGACGGTTCGGCGCGTTGAAGTGAATTCTAGAATTTCAAAGTTCTTAAGTTTGATTAATTTGGTTTTGGGGTTTGATTTTCGAGTTCCGTTGTTGTTTTTCATGTTCCGAGAGTTCGAGCGAGTCCTTATCACGAATACAGACTTGCCGGTGCTTTTGGACGGCGTCCCGAGGGGCTCGGGTGTGTTTTTGACCCCCGAGAGCTAAGTTAGAAAACCAGAAAAATCTGCTGTCTGATTTCCTTCTCTGCGATCGCAGAAGGTGGGTTGCGATCGCGGAGAAGGATTTTGCTG